>CM034538.1:27946162-27953662 GCA_020002185.1 Paraescarpia echinospica | reverse complement strand
CACGCGTGCAAGCACACGCATACACACGCACGCACACACACACACACGCACACACACACTCTCACACACACACTCACAACACACACACACACACACACACACACACACACACCACATACACACACACACACACACACACACCACACACACACACACACACACACACACACCCCACACACACACACACACACACACGCACGCACGCACACACACACACACACACGCACACACACACATACATACACACACAAACACACACACACACACACATATATATATATATGTATACCATATGGGTGTCACAAGGTGTAAAACTTAACATAGAATGATCTTTTTTCGATTTCGACTGATTATTGTCTAATCTGCCTGCATTTGACTTTCTTTAACAGCGTTGGCGTAGTTGGGGGCATTTGGGAATGTCCACCAATAGGCATTTCCTTTTATTTTATATATATATACATGTATGTATACACACACACACAAACACACACACACATACATACACACACACATATATATATATATATATTTATATGAATAGTAAATAAAAATAGTTGTCGAAGGGTGGCCAATTATTTTATCATTAAAACATAACTGGTGATATCAGCCTTGCCCCTTGTTGCGTCCTTTCCGACATACTAGATCCGCCACCGTTTGTTTCTCACACGTATCAACTTGTTCTACATACGTGTTCCGTTCTCTGTGGAATTACACCTTCTTGCCGTAATGATATTATATAAATATATTGTCATGCAACTCAAATAAAAACAGACACACGGTTTTCAATGCAATACTATTTTATTATGATGATTAAACTAAATACACGTTCGTTCGTTGAAATGTAGGGTCTTCTCACATCACGTCATTCAATGTAATTTTACATAATCATTCAGTGAACCAATGAGTCTTACATGGATACACATGTGCTGGGGTTGTCGTACAGGCGCTCGATATCGAAATTGTTCAAAGCTCCCTTGAGGAAGCAGATCTGTCGAGCGAGCAACATATTATTGAATGAAACAACACATCTGCTAGGTTATTGTTGACGACATTTAACCTTCGCCACTAATAACGTATTGTTTGACCAGTGAATAGTTAATGCTTCGGGTTTCAGATGATATCACAAATCGGTTTGATAACAATCGATATTTTTGTTTTGTTTTATTGGACCTGAAATGCGGCCAAAAAAGCTAAAGCGAGAGAATCGTCATATGTTTGAAATAACTTGAATACCAATGTATTATTCGTGATCAGCTGAACAGCATGGGTAAATATTTTTTTATTATAAGGACGCACTGCAGGTATGGACGCCATATATGCCTTAAAAAATTCCCATGTTCATTATAGTATTATTTTAGTTTCAAATCCGCGTTTAACGACTACACATGACAACGGGTCCTGCAGTTTTAAAATATACATATTATTTTACTAATCGTTTGCTCGTTATCGAAGTTATAATTAATCATCACACGACTGACATGTTTACGGATTTGTAATAAAAATAACGTTATTGTCAGCGCTATTACGGTTAATCAGTTAATCAGAAAACAAAACATGCCATGATATGAGAAGGCTAAAATAAATAAGTGGAATTAAATAATTAGCGTACCAAACAATTAAGAACATGTATTCAAAGGTACGTACCGAATCCAGATATCCATCGAAGAAGCAATCACCGCCACACGTGCAGCCACCGAGCACCAACGACGCCTTAACACGGTTCAATCGCCCTGTACATAATGAAATATAACTTATGTTACCAAAAGTATGCACGCATGTTGTACAGGAAACGAGAGTTTTTAGCTCACCCATTCACTTGTTGGTGACTTGATAGTGTAAGCCGATTTAGTATGCATAGCAACCTAAGGTTTACGGCTTTACGCTCTGCTCGGGTCGCTTTTTAACATTGTTTTTTGTTATATTTCGTAATACTTTCCACTTGCTACATTACCGCATACTGCCAATAAATATATTCAACGTTGTACTGTCCATCTACGTATATAATTACAAAAGATTCTGGATTAGTGTTTAACTGATGAATCACAACTCTGATTCCACCGATGCGATGAAGTAAACATCAACTCTTTAATTTCACAGTTATTTTGTTATTATATCAGTTTAGATTCCGTATATTAATACAATATATCACCGAGAGACTATATTCTAAAGTAGCTCTATAAAGTTATAAGAGTTGCTGTGGGAAAACGCTGAAAGAATTGCAATAACGCACCACCGAGAGTTTCTGTCGAGACGAGAACCTTGTTCAGGTAGAAGTTAGTTTCTTGGCCATCGTATGACATCACAAGTTGATTCCACGTATCTTCATCAGCCTGAGTCAATCGTAATCACGTCGTTAGTGAGAAATTGCTGTTTGGGATTGGTTTAATAATATTGCGGCGCGCAACATATCCTAACGGTAATTGATACATTCTCCCAATAAGTTGCAAGTATTATCGCGAAAGCAAATGGGTTTTGGAATCTCTTGTAACACAATCAAACCCACAGGTTTAAATATGTTTTGATTTTATTCGCATCCCTCTTTGTGTTACATATATAAGCTCACATATATATTCAAAACGAAAAGATTATTGACACAACATTTGATGATATTACTCACAGTAACGGTGAATGCGGCCTTTTCGGTTGAGTTTGCGAAGTAGCCCAGTGCGGCATCGGCATCAGACTGGGCAACGACGGAACCGTCAAGGCTGCACTCGGAGTTGTCGAGTAGAGATCGTACACCAGAAACTCCGGCGGATCTCTTGAAGAAGAAGCTCACGGAGAACGACTCGAAGCGGTCGAACGCGTTGCTGAAGTAGGCGAGCTCCAGCTTCGACTCTGCGCTGCTGTTGAAAAAGCCACACTTGCCAGACAGACAACCGTCGCTGGTCAGCTCGACGTTCTGGTTGAAGAGCCACAGACCCTTTGAGGCCGTGATGGAGTAGTCATCTTCGAACATCACACTTGTGATCTCCTCCATCTCCGAAATGTCTGAGAAAGAAAATATAAATCATTTATGTGTATATATATATATATATATATATATATATATACATATATATATATACACACACACCCACACATATATACAAATATATATATATATATATATATATACCTGTCAGATATGTTCTAGTTTGAGTCGGCAATTATTTAAATAATAATGGAAACCAATTAATATCTTAAAGCTTGCAAACCTTCCAATGGTACTATGGCAATTTTGTGTCTCACTGTATGATAACATCCATTATAATGTAAACCTAAATTGAAATATTTGAGAAGCCCAACAGCAATACGCAATGAATACTTCACTTAAACATTAGGCTCTAAAAAGTACATTATTTACACAACTATTATAAAAATACGTGATGTTTGATGTGTGCTCTAATTTATATACCGACATATGGTGATATATATATAATGATTTGGATTTGATACAGAAATATACAACTCGAATTTTAAGATTTGAAGCAAACACATCTGAATTGTTTCATGATATTTAAATGCCGTTAAATGTAGCAAGATTTATGTTATTACCTATGACACTTAAGCTACCAATTTAAATTTTACGTGGGTATTGCATGACACAGTTGTAACAAATCATTGTTATATTGTATGTCCTTGCCCAGCAAACGACATATTCAAGTCACGATTACAATTACGGTTTCTGGTACAACTCCACCTGCATCCAGCATGTGGCAACAGTAAGGGCTGTTGAACCAGTTTATGTTAAAGAAATGTCTCTGGATTAGTGGTCGATAAGTAGATCCGTTATTTTCATTAATACAACATCTACCACATAATAGACCAATCCTAATACTTACAAGGTTCAATTCGCACACACGTGCACACAGTCAAGTTGAAAGTAGTGCCTGGTGCACAGTCCATGGTTTCGTTGCCCAGCATGAACTGCGTAGGGTTGTCCTCGACCACTCCCAGTGGGCAATCGCCTGAAACATGCATTAGGAGGAGGTTGACGCAGTGTCAAGGATGCAAGTTCTCGTATAACCCAGGTACAATCAAAATGATATAAGAAGCACACCTAGCAAACTATTTTTAATTTCGTGTTCAGTGTTATGTTTCTCTATAATTGTGGAATATATGCATCGATGATATATATCGTCACACACACACACACACACACACACACACACACACACACACACACACACACACACACACACACACACACACACACACACACACACACACACACACACACACACACACACAGACACACACGTAAACACACACACACGCACAGAAACACACACATACACACTCACACACACACACACTCACACACACACGCACACACACACTCACACACACACACACACACACACACACACACACACACACACACACATACATGTATGCCGCACAACGTGAAGGATGACATGATTAGTCTGATCCCCTTTTTGCAAGGTGGATCGTTGTTAGTATAATGTGCTGGCTCTATTTTTTAAATAAATACCTTCATTTATAAATATATGCGTAACCACGATTCAGCAACTGTGTGACATCAACTAATAGACTGCAACCAATCAGTGACGATTCCTCAAACTCACCAGTACCCTCTGTAGAGGGGAAGAATGTGCAGTCTCCCAAGCTCTCATCTCGTACACAGGTGAGGACGACCTGATCCCAAATCTCACACGGGTTGCAGGTTCGCTGGTAGGCGATGAACTCTTCCGTCGTTGTGTTGTATTCGCACTGGTAGTAGTTCTGGCATTTGCACGGATCAGCCAGCAGGCCGTAAACACTGTCGGCGCCGGACACCATTGGGCAATCAGCTGCACCGCAAATGGAGAAATAGAATCGCAACGTTATACATGTTGACATAGTTCAGATAATAATTAATATATTCGCGGACACTGTTGTTAGTAATTTATACTAGTTCAGAAAAAAATCCCTGTAATTGTTATATTTTCAAACTGTGATATAACACAAGTGCATCATATATACCTGCAGCGTCCAAGGGAACACAGGCGCAGTCTTGGCTATCCACGTAGTCGCCCACACAAGGCTCCGCATCGCAAACACGGCTTCTGTATCTCTTCAAATCGCACATGCAATCTCCGAAGGACGACCAATCTCCGAAATCGGCGGCTGAAAAAGACGATAGAATGCTATAGGCAAACGAACACAAGTGTACACACATTGTGTTTATAATCACATTTCCACTGTACACACTAGAGTATATGTAAATCGGAATTAGTTACTTGCAAAAATCATAATTAAATCCAGATGTGCCGAGCGTGAAAACACGTAATGTAGTACAAATAATATATTCGATACACTGGTATTATCAGCGTATTGAATACGTTGAATGTTGTATCTTATGTAATTGATATTTTCTTTTCCGTTATGTCTTATATTTACCGATTTCAGTGATGGTGCCGTACCATCCAATCATAATTAATATTACACTTTACTGTAGAAGACTGTTTAGTGCTTCATCAAGAACTTTGCATCGACTCACCATTTTTGTTAATCATGCCAATATTTCACATTACCACAATACACCAAAGCTCATAAGAAAGCAGTGAACACTTACCGGCCCGGAGGACTATCACTGATAGGACGGCAACAAGGAATGATCCCTTCATGATGATATCCTGAAGTTCAAAAAATTGCAAATAGTAGGCTACTCTAAAAACATGAAAATAAACGAAATGAAATACGCAACTTAGAAAAGATAACGTCTTTCACGTACAACATACACGTTGATCGATGACCATTCGAAAATGCGAAGGAACTTGCTTTGACTTAAATAACTGTTCAGCGAAAGAAATGCAAGTAAACCAATCTACCATACCTAGTCTTGGCGGACGACGGATACGATTCTTCTGCACAGTTTCAGCCGAATGACTAACACCAGCGATCGCCTGTCTTTATATACCCGTACCTCTGACGGTTCGCCCACATTATTTCCTGTGCGTAGGTGGTGGATTGCTTACACTCGGACACATTTGTGATGAAGATAACGACGAAGTATGTGATTAAACATGCTTGATGTATATCTCGTAGGATCAAATTAAGCTAATGTTACACTGGTCCTCTAGGTGGGTGGGTCAAACAATGTTAGTACTGCAATTCTCCGAACGCGAACCAAATAATGTTAAAGTTTGGTTATAAGGCACCTACAACACGTTACATTAATTTGATACACTAACTTGATTTAACAACAAATGCTCCTGTGATTCTAGGAACGAACTACTGTTCAATCAAGTATAACATATTATGTCAAACTAGAACATCAGATGTGTGAATAAGAATTCCGATGTAAATGTCAATTAAAGTATGAACCACATACGCGTATGAAGAAAACATAAAGGTAAGTTCTTATATAGCGCAGTATCCATTCCTCAGGACTGCTCAAAGCGCTTTACGCTTTTCTCCCTGGCAGACCTGTTCAATCGAACACCATCTCGGCTTCTCTGGGAAGCATCCAGCCACGCTGCAATTAATACGCGAAGACTATTCGTACACAGATATCCACCACTGTCTATAGCCAGGTACTCAATCATACAGCTGAGTGAACTGTAGCAATATATAGTGAACGAACTTGCCCAATGTTCGTCACCGCCGCACAGGATTCGAACCCGAGTTTTCTCGGTTGAGAGTCCGAAGCTCTGGCCACTGCACCACGCCGCTTCAATAAAAAAATATTAAACAAATGCAGGTTCATAAACCAGGCTAATACTAGATCATTGACTTTCCCGTTCCACGGAAAGATGGACACGTTTTATGGGGAGAAACAGGGATTCCGCTTTGTTTTATTGGAACTAATTACCTTGTCTGCTTTATTCTATTTACTCTGATCATAACGTTTTTAAGCACACACTGTGGACATTAGCTCAAAAACTTCCAAATACCCCCGGACAATATGGTTTGTCTTCATTCTGCTCTGTCCTTCTCGTTTGCATTGCATTAGTATTGAATGATGGTACTTTTTGGAGAATTTGGGTGAATTTCCACAAAACTTCAGACGTCCTTTCAAACGTATGTGACATACAATCTCCTGTGCAACCAATAGAAAAGACGCATTATAGAAAGACGACATTATACAACTATAACAATTTAACGATAATAACCATGACTAGTGTCTAATGTGTCACCAATTGGCAACGCAAACTACTCTTTTGCATTGTCGCAAATGTTTTGTTTTCCCAATAATACATATATTAAGATACAATTGTTTTAACAATTTAACAAACGTTTTAACCAAACTAATGTGGGTTTGTTGCTATTGACTCATTTCATAGGTCATTTTGAGTTAGTTTTCGAATCTCCACGGGTGGAAGTGTTCGAATTTTCAGACTCACACATTACAAATCCCTAGTAGATCACGATTGTATATTTTCTTAAATCTTATATTTCCTTAAAAAAATACACGTTAAGATAGCAGTGTACATTGTTAAAGTTATTCAGTTGGATTGTCTCCTATTATAACCCCATTATCATATATAATTGTAATGTTATACATTTTTGTAT
>CM034538.1:27856162-27941162 GCA_020002185.1 Paraescarpia echinospica | reverse complement strand
CAGTCAAGTAACTTCCGGTACGACGTCACTTCCGACGTAGTGCCCCCTAGTGGATAATCGGAGTACTGCGTCACATGATAGCGCAATCTAGCGGGAAAAAATATCTATATTACTACTTACAATGATATACATCATCTATAACTACACGTATATCAATATTATATACCATTTAGGGCATCCAGTTGCTTCAACTAGTTTAGTTTTTGCTGGCGTCCTAGCATTCATTGTTATTACATGTACTTTGTCTTTATATTATTTATGAAAATAAAAACCAATTTCAATTCAATTTCAATTAAATTCAAGTTGTAGAGCCTCTTTTATCTTCTAATTATACTACCACAAAATATTATGTCCATCCTTTGCCTGGCGCAATATAGACCGACGTACGACGTACATGATGTTTTATTTGACCGGTTTTTCGAAACGCAAATTACATAAAACGACTGTAACTCATCCGCGAATTTCTGGATAATCGCAAAAAAGACGCGTAACGTTGTGAACAATGTAATTTTGCCCACACAGTGTCCGGGTCGAACCGAAACACAGATAACAACGCTTAATCGACGGTGAATGTCCAAAAAGGCGTTTCTTTTCTTCCGAGTGCGTGTATATTAATCCACGAGTGCGTGATGTATAAATGCGCACGTAAGTAATACGTACCTACCTATACACGTACGTACATACATACATACATACATACATGCATACACGCATACATACATACATACATACATACATACATACATACATACATACATACATACATACATACATACATACATACATACATACATACATACATACATACATACATACATACATACATACATACATACATGCATACACGCATACATACATACATACATACATACATACATACATACATACATACATACACACATACACACATGCATACATGCATACATGCATACATGCATACATGCATACATGCATACATGCATACATGCATACATACACACACACACACACTGACACGCACACATACATCCATACATACATTCATACATTTATTGGCGTAGTGACTAGAGCATAGCCTTCTCAATCGAGAGAACTCGAGTCCGAATCCTGTGCTAACATGTTCGAACCTTGCGCAAGTTCTTTCACTCCACGTTGTTCCACTTCACTTAGGTGTATAAATGAGTACCTGGATAAAGTAAGTGATGGATATTTGTGTATAAATTACCTTCGCGCATTAATTGCAGCGTGGCTGAACGCTTCCCAGCGAAGTCAAGATAGTGTTCGATAGAACATGTCTGCCAGGGAGTAAAGTATAAAGATCCTTAGGTAGTCCTAACGAATTGATACTGTGTTATATATGAATTTACATTTACTTTTTACATGTCGCCGATACATTGGATACATTAAAACACACTAGTAGATTATTGTTCTCAAGTTGTGAGGCAAATAAAGCACGTCAGCTCTTTAACATTATTACAACCAAGTTGAGATAATTACCCATTGAATGGTCATAAAATGTGTAATATGAGACCGTGTTTAGCAGATAACACGCAAACGTTGACGTCTGTTTTGTCCAGATATGAGTACGTCTCTACTAATATCCTACACTAGTAATTCAATACGACGTTCACATGTATTGGTAATTCCACCATCTTCATCCTGTTTCATTGAAAACAGTTCTATTTAAACACGTTTTCTATGTTCATCAGTTTCCTTGTAAATGTAATGTTAAATTTTAAATCTCAATCTCATTCTCTCAACCGTTGAACGTAAAGAGCGTTGGTGTGCTCGTCTGGGTAACTCAATAACTACCCGTCATCACCGTGATCTCGGTCCTGTTTTGCTTCAAGAAGAACATTGAGTTTGATATATCTTCCTTTCTTGAAGTTGTAGAGCCACACGGTGTGTTTAGTTGATCTAGCTCAACTTATTCATGCATGATGCTTGTTTATGTGACCAGTTCTTAGAAATGTAGTTTACGTTTAACACGTAGTAATCATTCGATCCACTTCACCCTGAGCCACTCAAAGCAGGTCACATGTACATCTACCTTTTTATGGGTGAAAATTGGGAAATCGGGACATCGGATAGGAACAGGGCATCATGCATGCAGTTAGTTATATTGTGATTGCAATGGGTCTTTAATATCATCTTAACTGTGTGTTCAATTATTAATTATGCGTTTTTGGCTTGTCAGCGATATTTGTATATTCATTGGGTCTGTGTCTTTATTGTGTTCATCATGCAGTTTCAACACATGGCCTGCATGAATTAAAACATTTACCAACTACGGTCACCTTACCCCGAGCTGTGGCAAAATTTACCCCACACATGCTTAGTAATAGTTGAGCCATTTGAACACCCCTCTTTGAATGAGCTATATCTAGTTATCTATTCATGTTAGACACATTTTATTTCTCACAAAGGATCTACAAATAATCATACTTTATGTAAGTAAACACAATTTTCATATAGGAATACAATTTTGTAGTATACATTAAAAATAATTAAAATTTGCTCTATCACTGCCTTCCGCTACTTATAGAAGACTCACAAATGACGTTTTTATATGCAGTTTACGTTACACGACCCTAGCTCATCAACGAACAATCGCAGAAAACTCGCGTAACGTTGACAAAATTCGAATTATATCCGCCTAACATCCGGTACGACAAGAACCATTAAGGCCGTTATACCCTGGCATTTTTTGGCCGACTTAACCAGACCACACCACTCGAGACTCTCTCCGACTGCAGTGTATCCACTACACCGACTACGTTAAACTGGAAGACGGGGTGACGTCATAATCACGTAAATTTGAAAACTTCCGACAACGTCGATTGTAGTCGGTGAAACAAATTTGGTAATTTTAATATTCTGGAACAAGAAACAAATGTGTAACGCAAGATATTTTATTGCATTGACAATAACGCTGGCGGTGCAACACAGTTTTTTGTCGTGCATCAAGTTATTTTCACCGCAAAATGCGAAAGGAGAACCTGTCAATACTATTTAATTTATGTACGAAATTGTCAATATCGAAGGGTTTGATAACATCGTGAAATAAGGAACAAACCGTGTTTCAGGCTGAAAATTTAGGGAGCGGTCAAGGAGGATGCAGTCGGAGGGTTTTTGGGAAACTCATGTGGGGATAGTGTTAGGGATTTTAGTGAGCCTTAAGAGGGGTGCAGTTGAATTTTTGGTGAGCCTGTAGTTAAAGGGTTTTGATTATATATTCATCACGTTCCGAAGCATATGTAAAATGTCAACAACATGATAATTAAAATATTTTTAATACAAATATGCTGTTAGCAAAATTACTAACTATACAAAGTTAATAAACACATTATGCAGTTAACCACCAGTAACATTAATCATATGTATTGCACATAATAATTAACTCCATAAATGTCTATAAACATATAACTGGGAGTCTTGCTATCACGACAACTGGTCATTGTCTTGGATTTGAACCAATTTCTGGTATTTTCATAGCATATTTTTAAACGTAGCGCTATTATGAATTTTCCTCCTCCATATTAGCATGCACCGCACCTCGAAGAGCGATTGGAAAATAAGTGAAACTATTAACATGATCAGATCTGACATGATTTTATCTCATCTTTAAGTGGTTTGGGCTCGTCTGAGAAGTATGCAGCAAGTGCAGCGATACGTGTCTACTGACGCCATTAGGAATATTTGAAGAAAAGTTAACGATGCCAGCGGTTTGTTTTCAAATTTTCTTGATCGTGCCTGTCTTCCAATCATTTGCGTGTCTTCTTCATCCCAGATCTTCTGGAAGATCTGACAAAGTATACTCGGTGTTTCCTGTTCTCTGTTCTGAACATTTCTGTACAAATACTGTAATTTCCTGGTGCTTTTCCATTTTTCCTAGCTTTAATGGCTTCTCGGACTCCTGCTTTAGTGATCCGGTTGAGGTTGACCGCGAGGTCCTTCAACTGCCTCAGGAATGTCAGCAATGGTGGGAGGGTCCAGACGGTTGAGTATGGTTGAAAAGTGTTCCTTCCACCTCTCCACCTTGTCTCTCTCAACTGTGATGATCTTTCCATATGTGGCTTTCAGTGGGAGATTCTGGTTGGGACATGTGTCTCCTTTCAGCTTCTTCGTTATTTTGTAGAGTGACATCATGTCTTGTCTACTAGCTGCTTCTTCTGCCTCCGACGCCAGACTCTCTATGTATGTGCGTTTATCCAATATGGCACTCTTTTTCACGTCTTAGTCTTTCTGAGAAAATTCCTTGGAAAGTCGTTTTGTAAGTCTTGGTGATTTTATAGTGAGTAGTCGCTTCTTTATTTCCTTCCTTTGGCCTATTTTGTCCCAGATTGATGTGGAGATCCATTGCTCTTTCTTTGATCTCCTATATCCTAGCATTGTTTCCCTCCTTGCTACATAGCCTTGTTGAACCTGTGTATTGTCATCTCTGTTTCCTTCTGCAGAATACTAAAACTGTTATTCAGAGCAATTCTGAACTGTTGCTTCGTGTCTGGGTTCTGTACCTTGTCAGTATCAAAGCTGTTGCTTCTTTTATCCAGTCTTGGCCGTCCTCAGTTTCAGGGCGAGTTTTACCCACCAACAGCGTGTGGTCACTGCCAGCATCTGCTAGTCTCTTTATTCTGACATCTTGTAGTGAGCGCCTCCATTTCCCGTTAATCAGGTTGTTATCTACTTCGTTCTCAGTCTTGCCATCTGGAGATCTCCATGTCAGCAAGTGAATTGTCTTATGTTGGAAAAAAGAGTTTCTTCGATCACTAGGTCATTTTCCCCACATATGTCACACATTCTACTGCCATTTTCAGTCGTCTTGCCTATTCCATGTTCGCCCATGATCCTCTCGCTGTCTGTGTTGTCGCTACCAACACGTGCATTGCAGTCCCCATGAACCACTAGAACGTCATGTTGGGGGATGTCTTCCAAAATTGACTGAAGGTGTCTTTTTCTCATCCTCAGCTTCGTTTGTTGGCTGATAGCAGATTACCACTGAACGTTTGATAAATATGGAGTTAAATCAGCATAAAGAAGTGTCTCACTGATGGACCTCCTTTCAAGAAGAGTGTTGTTGTGCTTCCTCTGGATGAAGTGGGCCACTCCCTGTCGATGCCAGTTGTCTATTCTGCCTGACCATATTAATGGTGGTTCTTATTTTTTGCTTTGATGGTAAAATGTATCTGGTTGTGATCATTAATCTCAAGTGGCTCACATATCTTGACATTATCAACTAATTCAATCTGTGATAACAAAACTATGTCAAACATATTTTCTCCCCTTGTTGGTTCTAGCACATGTTGAGAAAGGAAACTATCTTGTGTTAAAACTAAAACGTTGTGGTCCTCACTCCCTGTACTCTGTAGATATTTCCATTTTATATGTCCATGGTTAAAATCCCCCATAATAATACAATCCATTATAGCGTTTTGTACTTTTTCATTTTCTTCCATGCTTATATTTAGACATCTATAAACTAACCCAACCGTTAACGTCGAATTTCCTCTAACTATATTACACCGAACAGCTTCTTCGCAATCTGCTTCTCTTTCTAATTGTATTTCATGAGCCTGGATAGATTCTTTAATATATAAAATAACCGTACCTCCCCTTCTTCCTATTCTATATGTCCTTAACATTGCATATCCTGTCAGTCCTAAATCGGCATTTGATATATCGGTGTTGGCCTGCGATTCAGTTATACCTATTATGTGAGGGTTAATATTTACTACCATAATGTTTAGTTCACTTCTTTTGTTTACAGTGCTCCATGCATTTAAATAAAAGCATTTATATTCAGCTTCAGAACAGTTTTCCTCGCTGTTCTTTGCTGATTTATTTGTGCTATCTTTATGTATGCCTCCAATTCCAGGCATCACTTTGAATCCCCCCTGTGCATCTTGTTTGATTAAACGCAACCTGCCCAACTGTCAACAGATCGCAGCAGATTCTCTGAAAAAAACTGCTGCCCCCTTTCCGTTTAGATGAAGACCATCTCTCATGTGCGTATTTTCCTTCCCAACAAAGTATAAAACTATGAATCACACCCCCTCTTCTTCACACATCAGCTCAACTAGTGCATTGATTGCCATCCTCTTGCAGTTTCTATATGTGTGCCCCCTTCCTCCCATTACTGATAAAATTCCTGAGAGAACAATCTCTTCTACCCTTGTCTACTTTATCTATCTGAGAAACTCTCTATATTTCTGGACTATTCCGGTTGTCCCCTCCCTCTCGGCATTACTTGTCCCTACTTGTACTAGAATGGTCCCTCCCATCTCAGGACCCATCACCTTCTCTACCCTTTCTGTTATATGCTCTATCTTGGTCCCTGGTAAGCATTCGAATATGTCTTCTCCTTCACCAAGCGGCTTATCTCTATTTCTTATTAAAGAGTCACCTATGAATATTCTCGCTTTTTTCGTCATCCCTTCTATCTCTGCCTCAGAGTGGCTCCTTCATCTCCCCCTGTCACTTTCATTCTCACCTTATTTCCTGTCTTCTTTCCCCTGTTGTCATTTTCCCTCCTGTCCCCTTCTTCATTTTCCGTTGTCCTTCTGTCTCCTTCTGTCCTCTCAATGCTGTCTTCTCCCTTCAACAGTCTCCTTGGCTTCTCTCTCCTTACCCCTTGTCTCCTTTTCTCTGTACTCACTGATCTCTCTAGTCTCCCCATCTGGGTTGACCTTGTCCATGTCACCCTTCCTTGTCATCATAACAATCAACTCATCTACTTCAGCCAGTAAACACTCCACCCTCTTACAACCTCGACACTCAAAGTCAAAACCTTCCATCTGCACCTCTGCACCTCTGCACCATAAATTCTCACATCGCGACTTTGCACAATCTACCGAATTATCGCATATTAAACATGTCAGGGGTCAGCTAGTCTGTCTTTACTTGCCGTTTGCACGGCGCCATGGTTTTTTGTAGTATTACAGTTTATCCAAGGTAGAAATTAAGATATTAAAACTTAGTTAATGTTTAGAAAGACTGTTTCCTGTGTATACAACATACTTTGTGTTACAGCAGATTTTAACTACACAGCTAATTGTCTACCCTATCACCAGCGCTAACGTTACCTGTCGTGTCAAATGTCCAATCAGATCGTATTCACTTCCAATTTCATGTGACAACAGCAATACAACATATGGTATACATATATAATCAATTAAAACAAGTCTTTTATATCAATACATATACATACATTTATATCTATTTCTGTGATAAAGTGTATACATCATATTAATTGTTAGTTGGAAACTGGTAGAGTTGAAGAACTGTTTATTCCCCTGAATGCTGTTCGCCTAATAACTCGGCGTGCGCGATGCGAGAGTGCGATACCGCTACTGCGCCAACTCCACTGGCTGATTGTCTAGCAACGGAATATCTACAAAATAACTGAACTTACATATAAGGCGTTCAATGCTCAACTCTCGCCACCATATATGCCATGCAGTCACTTATGTCAGTTTATAAACCAGCCAGACATGTTCGTTCTGCTGAGGATAACAATCTTGTCCTTGCGAGAGCCCGAACCAAAGCTGGTGAATGCGCATTCGTCCACGCTGCCGCTATTGTTTCTTCGAAAACCTCCCTACAATCCTTCAAGACAGCCATAAAACTCACCTTTTCATTACGGCGAACACTGCTTGAAAGACCACAGAAACATTTTTATTCTAAGTTATGCATATCTTTGTCTTGATCTTTTTAAAAGCCGACTAAACATTGTAAGTACTTAGTTTACCTTCATAATCGTTTTGTTTTTAATCTACTGATGTCTACACAGCATTGTTAGCTTAATTTGTTCATTTTTATATTTAAATTTGTTTAATTTTTACTATTTATAAGTTAGGTTTTATATGAAGCGCTATGAACGTTATGGATATGGTGCTATATAAAATAAAGATTGTTATTGTTATAATTATGCTCCATGTAAAGATACCTTGTTGCTGTGCGTTTGTAATTGTATAATAATCGTAATGGTAAATAATAAAAATTTAGTCAACATACATGATAATGTTGATACGGAGATAACAATACTAATTAAAAATACTCTGATGAGTTGTAAAACACCTAAGCCCCACTCCACATTATATCACGACTGTAATACTACTGTATATATCTCACTATATAATATTTTCCAGACTGCTGAACCCTGCTCGTGTCTACAAGTCCCTCCTCGATGGCACTAGAACTTTAGCGTTTGTGTCGACCGGTCGTCACGAACCCTGAGGAATGGTCGTTGACTACTACTACAACTAGCAGATTTGTTGGGCGGATTCCGGTAGTAATGTTTTATATTTGACACATCTACTTTCCAAATCTGTGTCTAATGTATGTATATCAATCAACTTCTGTCGTCATGTCCAACTTCTTCAAGGATTCTCTGTCTACCACATTTTTTATTATTATTTCTATATCGTAGCTGTCGGCGATGTTTTGTATACTTCGTTTAAAACTGAGCGAGCTTAATATTTCTTATAGTGCCACTCGCTTCATTTATGTAAGTGAACTTTAAACATCAATGCCCCATCACAATAAAACCTAAAATTTAATATCTTTCAACCGGCGACACCTACAGGCAAACAGACTATTATTCGTGTATAAAGTGTTTGATGGACAACGAGCCTATTCAGAATCACAAAACAGTAACGCCGAACAGTCACCGTCTTAGCCATTTAACGGTACTTCTAAAATCAGAATAAAGTACATTCAAGAGTGAGTTGCTTTTATTGCAAACTAAATTTAATGTTGTTATGTTTCACTGTGTATCAGGTAAGGATTGTGTCGAGTGCACAGATTACAGAAGAAGTAATCGTAAGACGGTACACACTACTACTGACATCGTCCGCTATATCGACGTTGAAGATAATCGTCTCTATTACTCAGCGCAGCCCAAACAGGTATGTTTAGATGTTGAGTAAAATTAATATACACGGCGTAAAAGTAAACTATCTATTGAAATACGTTGACAGATTTCACGAAACGATATAAAGTTTGACTTTTTACACGCGTACGTACGTACATACATACACACATATATGTGGTGTGTATGTGTGTGTGTATACATATATATATATATATATATATATATGTGTGTGTTTGTGTGTGTGTGTGTGTATGTGGACATGCGAGGTACATATATATATATATATATATATGTATCTCGCATGTCCACATACACAGTATGACTTTTTACACGCGTAGGTACATACGTACATACGTACGTACATACGTACCCATACATAATACGGCTGTATATGTACATATGTACATATGTTCATGATTATATGCGTATATTTGTACATTTATACCTTCTTTCGTGTATCTACACATGCACGCACGCACACATATCACACTAACGTATGCACACACACAAGCAAACTTGTACGTATGTGCGTGTCTGTGTGTGTGTGCGTGTGCGTGCGTGCATGAGTGCGTGCTTAAGTGCAAACACACATACACACACATACATACATACATACACACATATATGTGGTGTGTATATGTGTGTATGTGTGTATATATATATATATATGTGTGTGTGTGTATGTGTACATGCGTGATATATATATATATAATATATATATATATATATAATATATATATATATATATCACGCATGTACATATATATTATATATATATACGCACGTACACACACGCACGTACACACTCGCAAACAGACACAAAACTAAACACACACAAACACACCCACTCACCCACCCACCTAAATTCACTAACCAAACATACACACACACACGCACGCACGCACGCACGCTCGAACGTACACACGTACACACGCATACATCCTCTCCCCACACATACACACTATATGACGTCATTTTCTTGAAACATAAACAAAGCTTATAAGTAATATTTTCCTACCTTTTCCGCATTGTCTTCAGCGTCAACTCTTGACGACTGGACGGGACGAGCTGTGATGTCCTTAACACCGGCTCATCAGAGGCGACGGGCGTTGTTTTGTTTCATAAAAAAGACCTGTGGTTCGGAAGTAAACTAGTTCAGCTGTTGCTTATGCTGTTGCTTGCATGAAGTACAAGTGCAGGATTTCGTGGGCACAACAGCAATATATAGTTCGTAAATGTTTTCTCTTTTATTATTCAAAACTGTAGATCATATTTAAAATAATGAAATTGTGTGCGCTACATGCATAGAACCAGTGCTGTAATTAGTTGGTCATTTATTTGAGTCAATGCCTTTCAGAAATAATGAGAGAGTGACGTTTTATGTTATTACGATATTTCGTATTAATCTACAAGTTATATCGGCGCCAACATATTGACGTTACAATAACACTGAACATATAGTTTCTTAATGGTATTCAATAGATAACAAATATATTGTGTTGCTGGGACAAGACAACAATGCACACGAATAGATTTGTGTGCCGCATAGACCTATCTATGTTTGTAACGATATTAGTCTAGTGGCCACCAAGGACAATACAACCTGTAACTCTCTTTGTCTATCAATGTATTGCATTGAGCTTCTACAGTTGTGCTCGGATTCTCTTTCATATGTATCAAAACTATTTATTTACAGACGTCATTACCAGTATCAAATTTGATGCATATCAACGATGGCGACACCGCGACCTGTCGGGATCTGACACACACCGACCACTATACGTTTGTAGCATTTACCCAGCGTTGGTTTCCACAACCACAAACAGTGCCTGCTGCCGCGGTTTATCATAAAAACACATGTACCGAGAAAAGGCAAGACGTAATTCACGTTCAGACTCACTGGACATCGTCTGGTCTGCTGGGCGTCACACATGAACGTGCCAATGCGACAGCAGATATGTCCAAGCTGTGCAATCGCTGGAGAGTATCGTCGCTGCAAGCTGAGTGGTCCTGTCGTGTCTAAACCCTTAGGTCTGACCCCTAGTGCATCGAGATGTGTCTGTGACCATTCATCTACCGAGCAAGTACGACGGCTGGGAGATTTGTGGAATCAGTGTGAATTAATCATGACTATTGCGGCGGACATTGCAATTTGTGTGACACGGGTAAGTTATTCACTGATTTGTGTACGTAATCATAACTTAATGTGTTAATATTGTTGCAATGTGAGAAGGTGGATTTGTGTTGATCCGCGTTGTTCATCAACATTACTTTATATAACGTATCGGTTGAATAGCGCTCAGTGCGCACGCCCAGACTCGCATACTATTCCCACGCACATATCAATCGAAGTACAGCGGTCTATTAACTGACTAATCTGTATCGTTGTGGTTACAATGCAATAATCTTATGAGGCCTCATTCAACTATTCAGCTTTTTTTCAGAACAATATCGCCAAA
The DNA here is from genome assembly GCA_020002185.1 of Paraescarpia echinospica. Lineage (NCBI taxonomy): Eukaryota > Metazoa > Annelida > Polychaeta > Sabellida > Siboglinidae > Paraescarpia > Paraescarpia echinospica. Next base: position 27,929,852 of record CM034538.1, on the reverse strand, counting down.
CAGACGTTTATATGATGGCTCTGAGGGTGGTCACTGCCAGGATGCTTCTCTCGTCCTTAGTGGTTCATTCACGTCCCAAATTAAGAAGGGACCGACATTAACGTGATCTCCGAGTCACGAGGGATACACAGTCCCCAATGTTGAGAACCAGGTTTTTACACCAAACATCATGCCTGCCCAGTCCGGGTTTCGAACTCAAAGCACTGTCATGTCAGGCGGATGTGCTAACCACTACACAATACGCGCTCTCCGTATGTATGCATGTATGTATGTATGTATGTATGTATGTATGTATGTATGTATGTATGTACTTATGTACAAAACAAGTTGTCACATATTAAAATGTTCAGTTTAGATTAAGATAAATCGCTTGATTATTATGCCAAAATTTGCACAGCATTCTAATAATATAATTTTGATAACATATTGCGGAGGTTAATTCCAATCTTACGTGTTTCCTTAGAGGGTAGTAATTATCGAAACGTCGCATATTGATTGATGTCAGCACAGACCGGCACGGTTGCTCAGCCGATGTTGTGTACATGAATATAATCAATCTTATGATCTACTGAACTTAGCATGGAGTGCAGCATCTAGACGTAAGCTAAGTTTGCATATGACATATGAATACCAGCGACAAGCGCTACTCGTCTTATCCGAGGTTATCTAATATAAACGGATTCAAAAACGCCATATCATTCATTATAATATGAATGGTTGAGTTATATTTAAACAAATAAAAATAATTATAGTAAGTCTATTTAATTTACAAAGATACAAGACAAAGTAATATAGTTTAGTATCGTAGTGTAACTAAGGAGATTCTTCAGAAACTCGCAAGGGCTGTTAAACAGTAACTGGTAATTAAAAAAATATAATGTCATTAATGAGAATATATTTATTTAACTAGTAAACGCTTAAACAATAAAACTTCTGAACATTTTAAATTATTGTCTATTTAACTACGTTTGTGTAAATCCAGGTGAATATTTAATTATAATAAATTGTTTGATACTACTGGAATTAGCTAAGTTTCTTCATAAAGGGACAACAACAAACGTTTCAGATTCTTTTTGAATCGGTATACTGCCACAGACTGATTAATTTCAGTTGTCAGAGAATTCCAGAATTTTGGACACATGTATTTAAAAGAGAATTTATTGATGTTAGTCTTAACCAGAGGTAAAAAATAGTCTGTATGTGTTCTGGAGTTATGTCTATGTATATCAATATTTTTATTTTAAAAGATTTAACGTATTGGTTGGAAGCATATGGTTATTAAGTTGGTACATAAACACACCAAGCTGATATTTGTATATGTCATTTAGTTTTAGTAAGTTGGTTTTTCTGTGGGCAAGGCAATGAGACTTGGTAAATATTCTGATTGCTTTAAAAATCGCACTAATTTATAAAGCATACCTACGAGGACTCAATTGAGTTAATATGTAGTGATCAGTTTAAATGTTCCTCTAGATAAATTCCAAAGAATTTTGTTGAAGTAACTTGATTGATATTAATTCCATTTATTTGAATTACTGCATTATATATATTATATGTTTTTATTTTCAGGTGTAAATATACTAAAATTAGTTTTATTTATGTTTAATGATAGTTTTTTACAATGAAGCCACGTAGGTATATTATGAAGTTCTGAATTTACTTCTTCAATACGTTTAGTAAAATTTGAATGTTAGTTGAAACGTGTTTGTGTCATCTGTAAATAAAATGAAGGTGTGGATGTTTTAACAATGTCATTTATATATAAGATAAAAGGAACTGGACCAAGTATTGATCCTTGAGGAACGCCTCAAGTCACTGTCATTAATTCTGAATCAGATTGATTATAAGAAACAATTTGTTTTTTGTTTTCCAGGTAATTTCTAAACCACTGTAAACAGACACGTCTTATTCCAGAGCAATTTAGTTTATTTAATAAAATATCATGGTCTATGATATTACAAGCTTTAGATAGAGCAATGAATAATCCTATGTTGCAATACCGATTATCTAGATTTGTTGATATTTTATTTATTAGATTAATTAGAGCCATATATGTTCCATATTTAAAATACACCAGGTTCGTCTAATACATAGTTCAACATTGATACAGTTGCTATGTTTTCTACAGTATAGTTATATATATATATATAATTATATTTCTACAGTATAGTTATATATATATATATATATATATATAACTATACTGTAGAAAACATAGAAACTGTATCAAAGTTGAACTATTTATTATATATTGATATATATATTACACTCACACACACACACTTACACACACACACACACACACACACACACACACACACACACACACACACACACACACACACACACACATACACACACACACACACACATATATATATATATATATATATATGTATACCATATGGGTGTCACAAGGTGTAAAACTTAACATAGAATGATCTTTTTTCGATTTCGACTGATTATTGTCTAATCTGCCTGCATTTGACTTTCTTTAACAGCGTTGGCGTAGTTGGGGGCATTTGGGAATGTCCACCAATAGGCATTTCCTTTTATTTTGTATATATATACATGTATGTATACACACACACAAACACACACACACATACATACACACACACATATATATATATATATTTATATGAATAGTAAATAACAATAGTTGTCGAAGGGTGGCCAATTATTTTATCATTAAAACATAACTGGTGATATCAGCCTTGCCCCCTGTTGCGTCCTTTCCGACATACTAGATCCGCCACCGTTTGTTTCTCACACGTATCAACTTGTTCTACATACGTGTTCCGTTCTCTGTGGAATTACACCTTCTTGCCGTAATGATATTATATAAATATATTGTCATGCAACTCAAATAAAAACAGACACACGGTTTTCAATGCAATACTATTTTATTATGATGATTAAACTAAATACACGGTCGTTCGTTGAAATGTAGGGTCTTCTCACATCACGTCATTCAATGTAATTTTACATAATCAATCAGTGAACCAATGAGTCTTACACGGATACACATGTGCTGGGGTTGTCGTACAGGCGCTCGATATCGAAATTGTTCAAAGCTCCCTTGAGGAAGCAGATCTGTCGAGAGAGCAACATATTATTGAATGAGACAACACATCTGCTAGGTTATTGTTGACGACATTTAACCTTCGCCACTAATAACGTATTGTTTGACCAGTGAATAGTTAATGCTTCGGGTTTCAGTTGATATCACAAATCGGTTTGATAACAATCGATATTTTTGTTTTGTTTTATTGGACCTGAAATGCGGCCAAAAAAGCTAAAGCGAGAGAATCGTCATATGTTTGAAATAACTTGAATTCCAATGTATTATTCGTGATCAGCTGAACAGCATGGGTAAATGTTTTTATTACAAGGACGCACTGCAGATATGGACGCCATATATGCGTTAAAAAATTCCCATGTTAATTATAGTATTATTTTAGTTTCAAATCCGCGTTTAACGACTACACATGACAACGGGTCCTACAGTTTTAAAATATACATATTATTTTACTAATCGTTTGCTCGTTATCGAAGTTATAATTAATCATCGCACGACTGACATGTTTACGGATTTGTAATAAAAATAACGTTATTGTCAGCGCTATTACGGTTAATCAGTTAATCAGAAAACGAAACATGCCATGATATGAGAAGGCTAAAATAATTAAGTGGAATTAAATAATCAGCGTAGAAAACAATTAAGAACCTGTATTCAAAGGTACGTACCGAATCCAGATATCCATCGAAGAAGCAATCACCGCCACACGTGCAGCCACCGAGCACCAACGACGCTTTAACACGGTTCAATCGCCCTGTACATAATGAAATATAACTTATGTTACCAAAAGTATGCACGCATGTTGTACAGGAAGCGAGAGTTTTTAGCTCACCCATTCATTTGTTGGTGACTTGATAGTGTAAGCCGATTTAGTATGCATAGCAATCTAAGGTTTACGGCTTTACGCTCTGCTCGGGTCGCTTCTTAACATTGTTTTTTGTTGTATTTCGTAATACTTTCCACTTGCTACATTACCGCATACTGCCAATCAATATATTCAACGTTGTACTGTCCATCTACGTATATAATTACAAAAGATTCTGGATTAGTGTTTAACTGATGAATCACAACTGTGATTCCACCGATGCGATGAAGTAAACATTAACTCTTTAATTTCACAGTTATTTTGTTATTATGTCAGTTTAGATTACGTATATTAATACAATATATCACCGAGAGACTATATTCTAAAGTAGCTCTATAAAGTTATAAGAGTTGCTGTGGGAAAACGCTGAAAGAATTGCAATAACGCACCACCGAGAGTTTCTGTCGAGACGAGAACCTTGTTCAGGTAGAAGTTAGCTTCTTGGCCATCGTATGACATCACAAGTTGATTCCACGTATCTTCATCAGCCTGAGTCAATCGTAATCACGTCGTTAGTGAGAAATTGCTGTATGGGATTGGTTTAATAATATTGCGGCGCGCAACATGTCCTAACGGTAATTGATACATTCTCCCAATAAGTTGCAATGTATTATCGCGAAAGCAAATGGGTTTTGGAATCTCTTGTAACACAATCAAACCCACAGGATTAAATATGTTTTGATTTTATTCGCATCCCTCTTTGTGTTACATATATAAGCTCACATATATATTCAAAAAGACAAGATTATTGACACAACATTTGATGATATTACTCACAGTAACGGTGAATGCGGCCTTTTCTGTTGAGTTTGCGAAGTACCCCAGTGCGGCATTGGCATCAGACTGGGCAACGACGGAACCGTCAAGGCTGCACTCGGAGTTGTCGAGTAGAGATCGTACACCAGAAACTCCGGCGGATCTCTTGAAGAAGAGGCTCACGGAGAACGACTCGAAGCGGTCGAACGCGTTGCTGAAGTAGGCGAGCTCCAGCTTCGACTCTGCGCTGCTGTTGAAAAAGCCACACTTGCCAGACAGACAACCGTCGCTGGTCAGCTCGACGTTCTGGTTGAAGAGCCACAGACCCTTTGAGGCCGTGATGGAGTAGTCATCTTCGAACATCACACTGGTGATCTCCTCCATCTCCGAAATGTCTGAGAAAGAAAATATCAATCATTTATGTGTATATATATATATATATATTCATATATATATATATACACACACACCCACACATATATACAAATATATATATATACCTGTCAGATATGTTCTAGTTTGAGGCGGCAATTATTTAAATAATAATGGAAACCAATTAATATCTAAAAGCTTGCAAACCTTCCAATGGTACTATGGCAATCTTGTGTCTCACTGTATGATAACATCCATTATAATGTAAACCTAAATTGAAATATTTGAGAAGCCCAACAGCAATACGCAATGAATACTTCACTTAAACATTAGGATCTAAAAGGACATTATTTACACAACTATTATAATAATACGTGATGTTTGATGTGTGCTCTAATTTATATACCGACATATGGTGATATATATATAATGATTTGGATTTTATACAGAAATATACAACTCGAATTTTAAGATTTGAAGCAAACACATCTGAATTGTTTCATGATATTTAAATGCCGTTAAATGTAGCAAGATTTATGTTATTACCTATGACACTTAAGCTACCAATTTAAATTTTACGTGGGTATTGCATGACACAGTTGTAACAAATCATTCTTATATTGTATGTCCTTGCCCAGCAAACGACATATTAAAGTCACGATTACAATTACGGTTTCTGGTACAACTCCACCTGCATCCAGCATGTGGCAACAGTAAGGGCTGTTGAACCAGTTTATGTTAAAGAAATGTCTCTGGATTAGTGGTCGATAAGTAGATCCGTTATTTTCATTAATACATCTACCACATAATAGACCAATCCTAATACTTACAAGGTTCAATTCGCACACACGTGCACACAGTCAAGTTGAAAGTAGTGCCTGGTGCACAGTCCATGGTTTCGTTGCCCAGCATGAACTGCGTAGGGTTGTCCTCGACCACTCCCAGTGGGCAATCGCCTGAAACACGCATTAGGAGGAGGTCGACGCAGTGTCGCACAACGTGAAGGATGACATGATTAGTCTGATCCCCTTTTTGCAAGGTGGATGGTTGTTAGTATAATGTACTGCCTCTATTTTTTAAAATAAATACCTTCATTTATAAATATATGCGTAAACGCAAATCAGCAACTATATGACATCAACTAACAGACTGCCACCAATCAGTGACGATTCCTCAAACTCACCAGTACCCTCGGTAGAGGGGAAGAATGTGCAGTCTCCCAAGCTCACATCTCGTACACAGGTAAGGACGACCTGATCCCAAATCTCACACGGGTTGCAGGTTCGCTGGTAGGCGATGAACTCTTCCGTCGTTGTGTTGTATTCGCACTGGTAGTAGTTCTGGCATTTGCACGGATCAGCCAGCAGGCCGTAGACACTGTCGGCGCCGGACACCATCGGGCAATCAGCTGCACCGCAAATGGAGAAATAGAATCGCAACGTTATACTTGTTGACATAATTCAGATAATAATTAATATATTCGCGGACACTGTTGTTAGGAATTTATACTAGTTCAGAGAAAATCCCTGTAATTGTTAAATTTTCAAAATGTGATATAACACAAGTGCAACATATATACCTGCAGCGTCCAAGGGCACACAGGCGCAGTCTTGGCTATCCACGTAGTCGCCCACACAAGGCTCCACATCGCAAACACGGCTTCTGTATCTCTTCAAATCGCACATGCAATCTCCGAAGGACGACCAATCCCCGAAATCGGCGGCTGAAAAAGACGATAGAGTGCTATATGCAAACGAACACAAGTGTACACACATTGTGTTTATAATCAAATTTCCACTGTACACATTAGAGTATATGTAAATCGGAATTAGTTACTTGCAAAAATCATAATTAAATCCAGATGTGCCGAGCGTGAAAACACGTAATGTAGTACAAATAATATATTCGATACACGGGTATTATCAGCGTATTGAATACGTTGAATGTTGTATCGTATGTAATTGGTATTTTCTTTTCCGTTATGTCTTATATATACCGATTTCAGTGATGGTGCCGTACCATCCAATCATAATTAATATTACACTTTACTGTAGAAGACTGTTTAGTGTTTCATCAAGAACTTTGCATCGACTCACCATTGTTGTTAATCATACCAATATTTCACATTACCACAATACACCAAAGCTTATAAGAAAGCAGTAAACACTTACCGGCCCGGAGGACTATCACTGATAGGACGGCAACAAGGAATGATCCCTTCATGATGATATCCTGAAGTTCAAAAAATGGCAAATAGTAGGCTACTCTAAAAACATGAAAATAAACGAAATGAAATACGCAACTTAGAAAAGATAACGTCTTTCACGTACAACATACACGTTGATCGATGACCATTCGAAAATGCGAAGGAACTTACTTTGACTTAAATAACTTTTCAGCGAAAGAAATGCAAGTAAACCAATCAACCATACCTAGTCTTGGCGGACGAAGGATACGATTCTTCTGCACAGTTTCAGCCGAATGACCAACACCAGCGATCGCCTGTCTTTATATACCCGTACCTCTAACGGTTCGCCCACATTATTTCCTGTGCGTAGGTCGTGGATTGGTTACACTCGGACACATTTGTGATGAAGATAACGACGAAGTATGTGATTAAAGATGCTTGATGTATATATCGTAGGATCAAATTAAGCTAATGTTACACTGGTCCTCTAGGTGGGTGAGTCGAACAATGTTAGTACTGCAATTCTCCGAACGCGAACCAAATAATGTTAAAGTTTGGTTGTACGGCACCTACAACACGTTACATTAATTTGATACACGAACTTGATTTAACAACAAATGCTCCTGTGATTCTAGGAACGAACTACTGTTCATTCAAGTATAACATATTATGTCAAACTAGAACATCAGATGTGTGAATAAGAATTCCGATGTAAATGTCAATTAAAGTATGTACCACATACGCCTATGAAGTAAAGGTAAAGGTAAGATCTTATATAGCGCAGTATCCATTCCTCAGGACTGCTCAAAGCGCTTTACGCTTTCCTCCCTTGTAGACCTGTTCAATCGAACACCATCTCGGCTTCTCTGGGAAGCATCCAGCCACGCTGCAATTAATACGCGAAGACTATTCGTACACATATATCCACCACTGTCTATAGCCAGGTACTCAATCATACAGCTGAGTGAACTGGAGCAACGTATAGTGAACGAACTTGCCCAATGTTCGTCACCGCCGCACAGGATTCGAACCCGAGTTTTCTCGGTTGAGAGTCCGACGCTCTGGCCACCTCACCACGACGGTTCAATAAAAAAATATTAAGCAAATGCAGGTTCATAAACCAGGCTAATACTAGATCATTGACTTTACCGTTCCACGGAAAGATGGACACGATTGATGAGGAGAAACAGGGATTCCGCTTACGTTTTATTGGAACTAATTACTTTGGCTGCTTTATTCTATTTACTCTGATCATAACGTTTTTAAGCACACATTGTGGACATTGGCTCCAAAACTTCCAAATACCCCCGGACAATATGGTTTGTCTTCATTCTGCTCTGTCCTTCACGTTTGCATTGCATTAGTTTTGAATGATGGTACTTTTTGGAGAATTTTGGAGAATTTCCACAAAACATCAGACGTCCTTTCAAACGTATGTGACATACAATCTCCTGTGCAACCAATAGAAAAGACGCATTATAGAAAGCCGACATTATACAACTATAACAATTTAACGATAATAACCATGACTAGTGTCTAATTTGTCACCAATTGGCAACGCAAACTACTCTTTTGCATTGTCGCAAATGTTTTGTTTTCCCAATAATACATATATTAAGATACAATTGTTTTAACAATTTAACAAACGTTTTAACCAAACTAATGTGGGTTTGTTGCTATTGACTCATTTCATAGGTCATTTTGAGTTAGTTTTCGAATCTCGACGGGTGCAAGTGTTCGAATTTTCAGACTCACACATTACATATCCCTGGTAGGTCACGATTGTATATTTTCTTAAATCTTATATTTTCTTAAACAAATACACGTTAAGATAACAGTGTACCATGTTAACCATATTCAGTTGGATTGTCTCCTATTATAACCCCATTATCATATATAATTGTAATGTTATACATTTTTGTATTTCCCTGTGTGTGCAAGTATTAATTCCCGTCCAAAAAGCATTCGAGACGTTATTGGGAATACGGGTTTAATTTGGTCACAACATTAATGTTTTTAACAACAAACGTTTCAAAATAGCTCAGAGGAGATCATACGAAAGGAGTTGAGCTTCTTTTACGTTATTCCTGGCCGTGCTCGAAATAACGGCGGACCCGCTGCCCAGGAATCCTCTTTTCGCACCCACAAGCAGGCCCTACCTAAAATAACAGGCATGTTTGGGTCTGACTATTAATTAATATATTGGTCATAGGCCTACTTCTGTGACGGACTGTTATCGAATTTGGCGATTTCATAATATATCTTTACATAACATTGATGTACTGCATTAATTTATCGCCGCTTTGTTTTGGCCTGTTGTCATAAGTCACAAGTGGTACTGGCTAATGAAGTTTTTGTCAATATTTCTGCAGCAGAACCAAGTCGGTTTTTATTTGATTGTTTATAAATTACATTATTAATTTATCGCCACAGTTTCGTATTCGTGAACGGTGAACGGTGAACCACACATACCGTAGATCTGTTAGGCGACACTTAGCAGTATGTATGTCCGTCTTCCTGTTCGATAGATTCATATTGCAGGAGTACTGTTCAGGTCGGTCTATGTTAAGTAAGTAATTGCCACTGCTGCGAGACTAAGTCCCTATGTTCATTGTCTTTAAAGTTTGTTTAACATAATCTAGATTGCTTTATTGTCAGTTTTTTTCATCGTACTAAATATTATGTTGTATTTGTGTGTGTGTGTGTGTGTGTATGTGTGTGTATGTGTGTGTGTGTGTGTGTGTGTGTGCGTGTGTGTGCGTGTGTGCGTATGTGTGCGCATGTGCCTGTTCATTTACGAGTGCTTGTGCGTGTGTGCATGCGTGCGTGCCTATGTTTGTGCGTGTGACTTTCATGGAATAATATTCAGTAGAAAGTATTTCCCCCAACCTAGTCGGTCGTGACTGGATCGTCTGTTGAAATTTAACTACTTAGTTGTAATAAAATGTGTAATATGATGCCTTGTTTAGCATTTAATACGCTAACGTTGATTTTTATTACGTCCAGGTAGGCGTATGTCTCCACTAATGTCCTTTACGAGTAATTAACTATTTCTGATCACATGTATTGATGATGCTGCCATCTTCATCCAGTGACATTGAAAACAGGTCCATTTAAACACGTTTATATACGTTCATCCGTTTCAGTGTGAATATTGTGTTAGACAGAACCCCACAGTTGTAAAATAACGGAATAGTTTTCAAAAATATTGCTGTCAATTACTGAACCCTTTAACGAAACGATCGTTGGTTTTCTATCTGTATAAAAACTATCTCTCTCCTAGGTTGGTTGACTTTGATGTTGATAGCTCTTCCTTATTTCAAGTTTTAATTAGTTTTATTTACCTCTCTAAGTATAGATATGTAGTATGTAAACATATAAAACATATGTATAATGATCTTTTTTACTTAATTTTTTAGTGGTTTTTTTAATTATTATATACAATGATATACATGATCTATAACTACATGTATATCAATATTATATACCGTTTAGGGCATCCAGTTGCTTCAACTAGTTTACTTTTTGCTGGCGTCCTAGCATTCATTGTTATAACATGAACTTTGTCTTTATATTATTTATGAAAATAAACACCAATTTCAATTCTATTTCAATTAAATTCAAGTTGTAGAGCCTGTTTTATATTCTAATTATACTACCACAAATTATTATGTCCATCCTTTGCCTGGCGCTATATACACCGACGTACGACGTACATGATGTTTTATGTGACCGGTTTTTCGAAACGCAAATTACATAAAACGACTGTAACTCTGGATAATCGCAAAAAAGACGCGTAATGTTGTGAACAATGTAATTTTGCCCACACAGTGTCCGGTACGAACCGTAACACCGATAAGAACCCTTAATCAACGGTGAATGTCCAAAAATGCGTTTCTTTTCTTCCGAGTGCGTGCATATTAATCCACGAGAACGTGTTACAAAAATACGCACGTAAGTGATACGTACCTACCTACACACGTACATACATACATACAAACATAAATCCATACATATATGCATACATACGTACTTACATACACACGTACACACATACACATACACATACATACATACATACATACATACATACATACATACATACATACATACATACATACATACATACATACATACATACATACATACATACATACATACATACATACATACATACATACATACATACATACATACATACATACATACATACATACACACATACACACATACATACATGCACACATACATACATGCATACATGCATACATATATACATATACATACATACAGACATGCACACATACATCCATACATACATTCATACATTTATTGGCGTAGTGACTAGAGCATAGGCTTCTCAATCGAGAGAACTCTGGTCCGAATCCTGTGCTAACATGTTCGAACATTGGGCAAGTTCTTTCACTCCACGTTGTTCCACTTCACTTAGGTGTATAAATGAGTACCTGGTTAAAGTAAGTGATGGATATTTGTGTACAAATTACCTTCGCGCATTAATTGCAGCGTGGCTGAACGCTTCCCAGCGAAGTCAAGATAGTGTTCGATAGAATAGGTCTGTCAGGGAGTAAAGTATAAAGATCCTTAGGTAGTCCTAACGAACTGATACTGTGTTATATATGAATTTACATTTACTTTTTACATGACGCCGATACATTGGATACATTAAAACACACTGGTGGATTATTGTTCTCAAGTTGTGAGATAAATAAGGCACGTCAGCCCTTGAACATTATTACAACCAAGTTGAGATAACTACCCATTGAATGGTCATAAAATGTGTAATATGAGACCGTGTTTAGCAGATAACACGCTAACGTTGACGTCTGTTTTGTCCAGGTTTACATACGTCTCCTCTAATGTCTTACAGTAGTAATTCAATACGACGTTCACACGTATTGGTAATTCAACCGTCTTCATCCGGTTACATTGAAAACATTTCTATTTAAACACGTTTTCTATGTTCATCAGTTTCCATGGAAATACAATGTTAAATTTTAAATCTCAATCTCATTCTCTCAACCGTTGAACGTAAAGAGCGTTGGTGTGCTCGTCTGGGTATTTCAATAACTACCCGTCATCACCGCGATCTCTGTCCTGTTTTGCTTCAAGAAGAACATTGAGTTCCATATATCTTCCTTTCTTGAAGTTGTAGAGCCACACGGTGTGTTTAGTTGATCTAGCTCAACTTATTCATGCATGATGTTTTTTTATGTGACCAGAAATGTAGTTTACGTTTAACACGTAGTAATCATTCGATCCACTTCACCCTGAGCCACTAAAAGCAGGTCACATGTACATCTACCTTTTTTGTTTGTGAAAATTGGGAAATCGGGACATCGGATAGGAACAGGGCATCATGCATGCAGTTAGTTATATTGTGATTGCAATGGGTCTTTAATATCATCTTAACTGTGTGTTCAATGATTAATTATGCGTTTTTGGCTTGTCAGCGATATTTGTGTATTCATTGGGTCGGTGTCTTTATTGTGTTCATCATGAAGTTTCAACACATGGCCTGCATAAACTAAAACATTTACCAACTACAGTCACCTTACCCCGAGCTGTGGCAAAATTTACCCCACACATGCTTAGTAATAGTTGAGTCATTTGAACACCCCTCTTTGAATGAGCTATATCTAGTTATCTATTTATTTCTCGCAAAAGATCTACAAATAATCATAGTTTATGTAAGTAAACACAATTTTCATATAGGAATACAATTTTGTAGTATACATTAAAAATAATTTAAAATAGCTCTAACACTGCCTTCCGTTACACATAGAAGACTCACAAATTACGTTTTTATATGCAGTTTACGTTACACGACCGTAGCTCATCAACGAACAATCGCAGAAAACTCGCGTAACGTTGACACAAATCTAATTACATCCGCCTAACATCCGGTACGACAAGAACCATTAAGGCCGTGATAACCTGGCATTTTTTGGCCGACTTAACCAGCCCACACCACTCGAGACTCTCTCCGACTGCAGTGTATCCACTACACCGACTACGTTAAACTGGAAGACAGGGTGACGTCATAATCACGTAAAATTGAAAACTTCCGACTACGTCGATTGTAGTCGGTGAAACAAATTTGGTAATTTTAATATTCTGGAACGAGAAACAAATGTGTAACGCAAGATATTTTATTGCATTGACAATATCGCTCACGGTGCAACAAAGTTTTTGTTGTCGTGCATCAAGTTATTTTCACCGCAAAATGCGAAAGGAGAACCTGTCAATACTATTTAATTCATGTACGAAATTGTCAATATCGAAAGGTTTGATAACATCGTGAAATAAGGAACAAAACATGTTTCAGGCTGAAAAGTTAGGGAGAGGTTATTATATAAGCTGGAGTATTTTGGTCGCCCTCAAGGAGGATGCAATCGTAGGGTTTTGGGGAAACTCATGTGGGGATAGAGTTGGGGATTTTAGTGAGCCTTAAGAGGGGTGTAGTTGAATTTTTGGTGAGCCAGTAGTTGAAGGGTTTTGATTATATATTCATCTCGTTCAGAAGCATATGTGAAATGTCAACAACATGATTATTAAACTATTTTTAATATAAATATGCTGTTAGCAAAATTACAAACTATACACAGTTAATAATCACATTATGCAGTTAATCACCAGTAACATTAATAATATGTATTGCACATAATAATTAACTCCATAAATGTCTATAAACATATAACTGGGAGCCTTACTTCCACGACAACTGGTCATGGTCTAGGATTTGAACCAATTTCTGGTATTTTCATATCATATTTTCAAACTTAGCGCTATTATGAATTTTCCTCCTCCATATTAGCATGCACCGCACCTGGAAGAACGCTTAAAAAATAAGTGAAACTATTAACATGATCAGACCTGACAAGATTTTCTCATCTTTAAGCGGTTTGGGCTCGTCTGAGAAGTATGCAGCAAGTGCAGCGATACGTGCCTACTGACGCCATTATGAATATTTGAACAAAAGTTAACGATGCCAGCGGTTTGTTTTCAATTTTTCTTCATCGTGCCTGTCTTCCATTCGTTTGTGCGTCTTCTTCATCCCAGATCTTCTGGAAGATATGACGAAGGATACACGGTGTTTCCTGTTCTCTGTTCTGAACATTTCTGTACAAATACTGTCATTTCCTGGTGCTTTTCCATTTTCCCTAGCTTTAATGGCTTCTCGGACTCCTGCTTTAGTGATCCGGTTGAGGTTGACTGCCTCAGGAATGTCAGCAATGGTGGGAGGGTCCAGATGGTTGAGAATGGTTGAAAAGTGTTCCTTCCACCTCTCCACCTTCTCTTTCTCAACTGTGATGATCTTTCCATATGTGGCTTTCAGTGGGAGGTTCTGGTTGGAACATGTGTCTCCTTTCAGCTTCTTCGTTATTTTGTAGAGTGACTTCATGTCTTGTCTACAAGCAGCTTCTTCTGCCTCCGTGGCCAGACTTTCTATTTATGTGCGTTTATCCAATATGGCACTCTTTTTCACGTCTTAGTCTTTCTGAGAAAATTCCTTGGAAAGTCGTTCTGTAAGTCTTGGTGATTTTATAGTAAGTAGTCGCTTCTTTATTTCCTTTCATTGGCCTATTTTGTCCCAGATTGATGTGGAGATCCATTGCTCTTTCTTTGATCTCCTATATCCTAGCACTGTTTCCCTCGTTGCTACATAGCCTTGTTGAACCTGTGTATTTTCATCTCTGTTTCCTTCTGCAGAATACTAAAACTGTTATTCAGAGCAATTCTGAACTGTTGCTTCGTGTCAGGGTTCTGTACCTTGTCCGTATCAAAGCTTTTGCTTCTTTTATCCAGTCTTGGCCGTCCTCAGTTTCAGGGCGAGTTTTACCCACCAACAGCGTGTGGTCACTGCCAGCATCTGCTAGTCTCTTTGTTCTGACATCTTGTAGTGAGCGCCTCCATTTCCAGTTTATCAGGATGTGATCTATTTGGCTCTCAGTCTTCCCATCTGGCGATCTCCATGTCAGCGAGCGAATTGTCTTATGTTGGAAAAAAGTGTTTCTCCGATCATTAGGTCATTTTCCCCACATATGTCACACATTCGGCTGCGTTTTTTTACTTTTTCATTTTCTTCTATGCTTATATTTAGACATCTATAAACTAACCCAACCATTAACGTCGAATTTCCTCAAACTATATTGCACTTCTTCGCAATCTGCTTTTCTTTCTAATTGTATTTCATCAGCCTGGATAGATTCTTTAATATATAAAATAAGTGTACCTCTCCTTCTTCCTATTCTATATGTCCTTAACATTGCATATCCTGTCAGTCCTAATTCGGCATTTGATATATCGGTGTTGGCCTACGATTTAGTTATACCTATTATGTGAGGGTCAATATTTTCTACCATAATGTTTAGTTCACTTCTTTTGTTTACAGTGCTCCATGCATTTAAATAAACGCATTTATATCCAGCTTCAGAACAGTTTTCCAGGCTGTTCTTCGCTGATTTATTTGTGCTATCTTTATGGATGCCTCCAATTCCAGGCATCTTTTTGAATCCCCCTGTGCATCTTGTTTGATTAAACGCAATCTGCCCAACTGTCAACAGATCGCAGCAGATTCTCTAGAAAAAAAACTGCTGCCCCCTTTCCGTTTAGATGAAGACCATCTCTCATGAGCGTATTTTCCTTCCCAACAAAGTATCCCCATAAATCTATGAATCACACCCCCTCTTCTTCACACATCAGCTCAACTAGTGCATTGATTGCCATCCTCTTGCAGTTTCTATATGTGTGCCCCCTTCCTCCCATTACTGGTAAAATTCCTGAGAGAACAATCTCTTCTACCCTTGTCTACATTATCTTCCTGAGAAACTGTCTATATTTCTGGACAATTCCGGTTGTCCCCTCCCTCTCGGCATTATTTGTCCCTACTTGTACTGGAATGGTCCCTCCCATCTCAGGACCCATCTATTTCTCTACCCTTTCTGTTATATGCTCTATATTGGTCCCTGGTAAGCATACGACTATGTATTCTCCTTCACCAAGCGGCTTATCTCTATTTCTCGTTTAAGAATCACCTATGAATATTCTCGCTTTTTTCGTCATCCCTTCTATCACTGCCTCAGTGTATCTCCTTCATCTCCCCCTGTCACTTTCATTCTCACCTTAATTCCTGTCTTCTTTCCCCTGTTGTCATTTTCCCTCCTGTCACCTTCTTCATTGTCCCTTTTCCTTCTGTCTACTTCTGTCCTCTCAATGCTGTCTTCTCCCTTCAACAGTCTCCTTGGCTTCTCTCTCCTTACCACTTGCCTCCTTTTCTCTGTACTCAATGATCTCTCTAGTCTCCCCATCTGGGTTGACCTTGTCCATGTCACCCTTCCTTGTCATCATAACAATCAACTCATCTACTTCAGCCAGTAAACACTCCACCCTCTTACAACCTCGACACTCAAAGTCAAAACCTTCCATCTGCACCTCTGCACCTTTGCACCTCTACACCTCTGCATCTCTGCACCTCTGCACATGTGCACCTCTGCACCTCTGCACCATAAATTCTCACATCGCAACTTTGCACAATCTACCGAATTATCGCATATTAAACATGTCAGGGGTCAGCTAGTCTGTCTTTATTTGCCGTTTGCATGGCGCCATGGTTTTTTTGTAGTATTACAGTTTATCCAAGGTAGAAATTAAGATATTAAAACTTAGTTAATGTTTAGAAAGACTGTTTCCTGTGGATACAGCACACTTTGTGTTACAGCAGATTTTAACTGCACAGCTAATTGTCTACCCTATCACCAGCGCTAACGCTACCTGTCGTGTCAAATGTCCAATCAGATCGTATTCATTTCCAACTTCATGTGACAACAGCAATACAACATATGGTATACATATATAATCAATTAAAATAAGTCATTTATATCAATACATATACATACATTTATACCTATTTCTGTGATAAAGTGTATACATCATATTAATTGTTAGTTGGAAACTGGTAGAGTTGAAGAGCTGTTTATTCCCCTGAATGCTGTTCGCCTAATATCTCGGCGTGCGCGATGCGACAGTGCGATACCACTACTGCGCCAACTCCACTGGCTGATTGTCTAGCAACGGAATATCTACAAAATAACTGAACTTACATATAAGGCGTTCAATGCTGAACTCTCGCCACCATATATGCCATGCAGTCACTTATGTCAGTTTATAAACCAGCCAGACATGTTCGTTCTGCTGAGGATAACAATCTTGTCGTTGCGAGAGCTCGAACCAAAGCAGGTGAATGCGCATTCGTCCACGCTGCCGCTATTGTTACTTCCAAGACCTCCCTACAATCCTTCAAGACAGCCTTAAAACTCACCTTTTCATTACGGCGAACACTGCTTGAAAGACCACAGAAACATTTTAATTCTAAGTTATGCATATCTTTGTCTTGATTTTTTTAAAAGCCGATTAAATATTGTAAGTACTTAGTTTACTTTGATAATCGTTTTGTTTTTAATCTACTGATGTCTACCCAGCATTGTTAGCTTAATTTTATTCATTTTTATATTTAAATTTGTTTAATTTTTACTATTTATAATTTAGGTTTTATGTGAAGCGCTATGAACGTTATGGATATGGTGCTATATAAAATAAAGATTATTATTGTTATAATTATGCTCCATGTAAAGATACCTTGTTGCTGTGCGTTTGTAATTGTATAATAATCGTAATGGTAAATAATAAAAATTTAGTCAAGATACATGATAATGTTGATACGGAGATAACAATACTAATTAAAAATACTCTGATGAGTTGTAAAACACCTAAGCCCCACTCCACATTATATCACGACTGTAATACTACTATATGTATCTCACTATATAATATTTTCCAGACTGCTGAACCCTGCTCGTGTCTACAAGTCCCACCTCGATGGCACTAGAACTTTAGCGTTTGTGTCGACCGGTCGTCACGAGCCCTGAGGAATGGTCGTTGACTACTACTACAACTAGCAGATTTGTTGGGCGGATTCCGGTAGTAATGTTTTATATTTGACACATCTACTTTCCAAATCTGTGTCTAATGTATGTATATCAATCAACTTCTGTCGTCATGTCCAACTTCCTCAAGGATTCTCTGTCTACCACATTTTTTATTATTATTTCTATATTGTAGCTGTCGGCGATGTTTCGTATACTTCGTTTGAAACAGAACACGCTTAATATTTCTTATAGTGCCGCTCGCTTCATTTATGTAAGTGAACTTTAAACATGAATGACCCATCACAATAAAACCTAAAATTCAATATCTTTCAACCGGCGACACCTACAGGCAAACAGACTATTATTCGTGTATAAAGTGTTTGATGGACAACGAACCTATTCAGAATCACAAAACAGTAACGCCGAACAGTCACCGTCTTAGCTATCTAACGGTACTTCAAAAATCAGAATAAAGTACATTCACGAGTGAGTTGCTTTTATTGCAACTCAATTTAATGTTGTTATGTTTCACTGTGTATCAAGTAAGGAGTGTGTCGAGTGCACAGATTACGGAAGAAGTAATCGTAAGACGACACACACTACTACTGACAGCGTCCGCTATATCGATGTTGAGGATAATCCTCTCTATTACTCAGCGCAGCCCAAACAGGTATGTTTAGATGTTGAGTAAAATTATTATACACAGCGTAAAAGTAAACTATCTATTGAAATACGTTGACAGATTTCACGAAACGATATAAAGTTTGACTTTTTACACGCGTACGTACGTACATACATACACACATATATGTGGTGTGTATGTATATATATATATGTGTGTGTGTATATGTGGACATGCGTGATATATATATATATATAATATATATATATATATATACATATATATATATATATATACGCACGTACGTACACACAACCTATCTGTTGAAATACGTTGACAGATTTCAAGAAACGATACAAAGTATGACTTTTTACACGCGTACGTACATACGTACATACGTACGTACATACGTACACATACATAATACGGCTGTATATGTACGTATGTACATATGTACATGTGTTCATGATTATATGCGTATATTTGTACATTTATACCTTCTTTCGTGTATCTACACATGCACGCACGCACACATATCACACTAACTTATGCACACACACAAGCAAACTTGTACGTATGTGCGTGTGTGTGTGTGTGTGTGTGTGTGTGCGTGTGCGTGCGTGCATGAGTGCGTGCTTAAGTGCAAACACACATACACACACATACATACATACATACATACATACATACACACATATATGTGGTGTGTATATGTGTGTATGTGTGTGTATATATATATATATATATATGTGTGTGTGTGTGTGTATGTGTACATGCGTGATATATATATATATATATATATAATATATATATATACGCACGTACACACACGCACGTACACACTCGCAAACAGACACAAAACAAAACACACACAAACACACCCACTCACCCACCCACCTAAATTCACTAACCAAACACACACACACACACGCACGCACTCTCGAACGTACACACGTACACACGCATACATCCTCTCCCCACACATACACACTATATGACGTCATTTTCTTGAAACATAAACAAAGCTTATAAGTAATATTTTCCTACCTTTTCCGCATTGTCTTCAGCGTCAACTCTTGACGACTGGACGGGACGAGCTGTGATGTCCTTAACACCGGCTCATCAGAGGCGACGGGCGTTGTTTTGTTTAATAAAAAAGACCAGTTGTTCGGAAGTAAACTAGTTCAGCTGTTGCTTATGCTGTTGCTTGCATGAA
Organism: Paraescarpia echinospica; assembly: GCA_020002185.1. Taxonomy (NCBI): domain Eukaryota; kingdom Metazoa; phylum Annelida; class Polychaeta; order Sabellida; family Siboglinidae; genus Paraescarpia; species Paraescarpia echinospica. Next base: position 27,909,805 of record CM034538.1, on the reverse strand, counting down.
GTACAAGTGCAGGATTTCGTGGGAACAACAGCAATATATAGTTGCGCAAATGTGTTCTCTTTTATTATTCAAAACTGTAGATCATATTTAAAATAATGAAATTGTGTGCGCTACATGCATAGAACCAGTGCTGTAATTAGCTGGTCATTTACTTGAGTCAATGCTTTTCAGAAATAATGAGAGAGTGACGTTTTATGTTATTACGATATTTCGTATTAATCTACAAGTTACATCGGCGCCAACATATTGACGTTACAATAAAACTGAACGTATAGTTTCTTAATGGTATTCAATAGATAACAAATATATTGTGTTGCTGGGACAAGACAACAATGCACACGAATAGATTTGTGTGCCGCATAGACTTATCTATGTTTGTAACGATATTAGTCTAGTGGCCACCAAGGACAATACAACCTGTAACTCTCTTTGTCTATCAATGTATTGCATTGAGCTTCTACAGTTGTGCTCGGATTCTCTTTCATATGTATCAAAACTATTTATTTACAGACGTCATTACCAGTATCAAATTTGATGCATATCAACGATGGCGACACCGCGACCTGTCGTGATCTGACACACACCGACCACTATACGTTTGTAGCATTTACCCAGCGTTGGTTTCCACAACCACAAACAGTGCGTGCTGCCGGGGTTTATCATAAAAACACATGTACCGAGAAAAGGCAAGACGTAATTCACTTTCAGACACACTGGACATCGTCTGGTCTGCTGGGCGTCACACATGAACGTGCCAATGCGACAGCAGATATGTCCAGGCTGTGCAATCGCTGGAGAGTATCGTCGCTGCAAGCTGAGTGGTCCTGTCGTGTCTAACCCCTTAGGTCTGAACCCTAGTGCATCGAGATGTGTCTGTGACCATTCATCTACCGAGCAAGTACGACGGCTGGGAGATTTGTTGAATCAGTGTGAATTAATCATGACTATTGCGGCGGACATTGCAATTTGCGTGACACGGGTAAGTTATTCACTGATTTGTGTACGTAATCATAACTTAATGTGTTAATATTGTTGCAATGTGAGAAGGTGGATTTGTGTTGATCCGCGTTGTTCATCAACATTACTTTATATAACGTATCGGTTGAATAGCGCTCAGTGCGCACGCCCAGACTCGCATACTATTCCCACGCACATCAATCGAAGTACAGCGGTCTATTAACTGACTAATCTGTATCGTTGTGGTTACAATGCAATAGTCTTATGAGGTCTCATTCAACTATTCAGCTTTTTTCAGAACAATATCGCCAAACCGACGTTTATATGATGGCTCTGAGGGTGGTCACTGCCAGGATGCTTCTCTCGTCCTTAGTGGTTCTTTCACGTCCCAAATTAAGAAGGGACCGACATTAACGTGATCTCCGAGTCAAGAGGGATACACAGTCCCCAATGTTGAGAACCAGGTTTTTATACCAAACATCATGCCTGCCCAGTCCTGGTTTCGAACTCAAAGCACTGTCATGTCAGGCGGATGTGCTAACCACTACACAATACGCGCTCTCCGTATGTATGCATGTATGTATGTATGTATGTATGTATGTATGTATGTATGTATGTATGTACTTATGTACAAAACAAGTTGTCACATATTAAAATGTTCAGTTTAGATTAAGATAATTCGCTTGTTTATGATGCCAAAATTTGCACAGCATTCTAATAATATAATTTTGATAACATATTGTGGAGGTTAATTCCAATCTTACGTGTTTCCTTAGAGGGTAGTAATTATCGAAACGTCGCATATTGATTGATGTCAGCACAGACCGGCACGGTTTCTCAGCCGATGTTGTGTACATGTATATAATCAATCTTATGATCTACTGAACTTAGCATGGAGTGCAGCATCTAGACGTAAGCTAAGTTTGCATATGACATATGAATACCAGCGACAAGCGCTACTCGTCTTATCCGAGGTTATCTAATATAAACGGATTTAAAAACGCCATATCATTCATTATAATATGAATGGTTAAGTTATATTTAAACAAATAAAAATAATTATAGTAAGTCTATTTAATTTACAAAGATACAAGACAAAGTAATATAGTTTAGTATCGTAGTGTAACTAAGGAGATTCTTCAGAAACTCGTAAGGGCTTTTAGCGGGACCACCAGTAACAAAAACAAATTTAATGTTAAACAGTAACTGGTAATAAAAAAAACTATAATGTCATTAATGAGAATATATTTATTTAACTAGTAAACGCTTAAACAATAAAACTTCTGAACATTTTAAATTGTTATCTATTTAACTACGTTTGTGTAAATCCAGGTGAATATTTAATTATAATAAATTGTTTGATACTACTGGAATTAGCTAAGTTTCTTCATAAAGGGACAACAACAAACGTTTCAGATTCTTTTTGAATCGGTATACTGCCACAGACTGATTAATTTCAGTTGTCAGAGAATTCCAGAATTTTGGACACATGTATTTAACAGAGAATTTATTGATGTTAGTTCTAACCAGAGGTAAAAAATAGTCTGTATGTGTTCTGGAGTTATGTCTATGTATATCAATATTTTTATTTAAAAAGATTTAAAGTACTGGTTGGAAGCATATGGTTATTAAGTTGGTACATAAACACACCAAGCTGATATTTGTATATGTAATTTAGTTTTAGTAAGTTGGTTTTTCTGTGGGCAAGGCAATGAGACTTGGTAAATATTCTGATTGCTTTAAAAATCGCACTAATTTATAAAGCATATCTACGAGGACTCAATTGAGTTAATATGTAGTGATCAGTTTAAATGTTCCTCTAGATAAATTCCAAAGAATTTTGTTGAAGTAACTTGATTGATATTAATTCCATTTATTTGAATTACTGCATTATATATTATATGTTTTTATTTTCAGGTGTAAATATACTAAAATTAGTTTTATTTATGTTTAATGATAGTTTGTTACAGTGAAGCCACGTAGGTATATTATCAAGTTTTGAATTTACTTCTTCAATACGTTTAGTAAAATTTGAATGTTAGTTGAAACCTGTTTGTGTCATCTGTAAATAAAATGAAGGTGTGGATGTTTTAACTATGTCATTTATATATAAGATAAAAGGAACTGGACCAAGTATTGATCCTTGAGGAACGCCTCAAGTCACTGTCATTAATTCTGAATCAGATTGATTATAAGAAACAATTTGTTTTTTGTTTTCCAGGTAATTTCTAAACCACTGTAAACAGACACGTCTTATTCCAGAGCAATTTAGTTTATTTAATAAAATATCATGGTCTATGATATTACAAGCTTTAGATAGAGCAATGAATAATCCTATGTTGCAATACCGATTATCTAGATGTGTTGATATTTTATTTATTAGATTAATTAGAGCCATATATGTTCCATATTTAAAAAACACCAGGTTCGTCTAATACATAGTTCAACATTGATACAGTTGCTATGTTTTCTACAGTATAGTTATATATATATATATAATTATATTTCTACAGTATAGTTATATATATATATATATATATATATAACTATACTGTAGAAAACATAGAAACTGTATCAAAGTTGAACTATTTATTATATATTGATATATATATTACACTCACACACACACACTTACACCCACACCCACACACACACACACACACACACACACACACACACACACACACACACACACACACACACACACACACACACACACATATATATATATATATATATATATGTATACCATATGGGTGTCACAAGGTGTAAAACTTAACATAGAATGATCTTTTTTCGATTTCGACTGATTATTGTCTAATCTGCCTGCATTTGACTTTCTTTAACAGCGTTGGCGTAGTTGGGGGCATTTGGGAATGTCCACCAATAGGCATTTCCTTTTATTTTGTATATATATACATGTATGTATACACACACACAAACACACACACACATACATACACACACACATATATATATATATATTTATATGAATAGTAAATAAAAATAGTTGTCGAAGGGTGGCCAATTATTTTATCATTAAAACATAACTGGTGATATCAGCCTTGCCCCCTGTTGCGTCCTTTCCGACATACTAGATCCGCCACCGTTTGTTTCTCACACGTATCAACTTGTTCTACATACGTTTTCCGTTCTCTGTGGAATTACACCTTCTTGCCGTAATGATATTATATAAATATATTGTCATGCAACTCAAATAAAAACAGACACACGGTTTTCAATGCAATACTATTTTATTATGATGATTAAACTAAATACACGTTCGTTCGTTGAAATGTAGGGTCTTCTCACATCACGTCATTCAATGTAATTTTACATAATCATTCAGTGAACCAATGAGTCTTACATGGATACACATGTGCTGGGGTTGTCGTACAGGCGCTCGATATCGAAATTGTTCAAAGCTCCCTTGAGGAAGCAGATCTGTCGAGAGAGCAACATATTATTGAATGAGACAACACATCTGCTAGGTTATTGTTGACGACATTTAACCTTCGCCACTAATAACGTATTGTTTGACCAGTGAATAGTTAATGCTTCGGGTTTCAGTTGATATCACAAATCGGTTTGATAACAATCGATATTTTTGTTTTGTTTTATTGGACCTGAAATGCGGCCAAAAAAGCTAATGCGAGAGAATCGTCATATGTTTGAAATAACATGAATTCCAATGTATTATTCGTGATCAGCTGAACAGCATGGGTAAATGTTTTTTTATTATAAGGACGCACTGCAGGTATGGACGCCATATATGCCTTAAAAAATTCCCATGTTAATTATAGTATTATTTTAGTTTCAAATCCGCGTTTAACGACTACACATGACAATGGGTCCTGCAATTTTAAAATATACATATTATTTTACTAATCGTTTGCTCGTTATCGAAGTTATAATTAATCATCACACGACTGACATGTTTACGGATTTGTAATAAAAATAACGTTATTGTCAGCGCTATTACGGTTAATCAGTTAATCAGAAAACAAAACATGCCATGATATGAGAAGGCTAAAATAATTAAGTGGAATTAAATAATTAGCGTACCAAACAATTAAGAACATGTATTCAAAGGTACGTACCGAATCCAGATATCCATCGAAGAAGCAATCACCGCCACACGTGCAGCCACCGAGCACCAACGACGCCTTAACACGGTTCAATCGCCCTGAACATAATGAAATATAACTTATGTTCCCTAAAGCATGCACGCATGTTGTACAGGAAGCGAGAGTTTTTAGCTCACCCATTCACTTGTTGGTGACTTGATAGTGTAAGCCGATTTAGTATGCATAGCAATCTAAGGTTTACGGCTTTACGCTCTGCTCGGGTCGCTTCTTAACATTGTTTTTTGTTGTATTTCGTAATACTTTCCACTTGCTACATTACCGCATACTGCCAATAAATATATTCAACGTTGTACTGTCTATCTACGTATATAATTACAAAAGATTCTGGATTAGAGTTTAACTGATGAATCACAACTGTGATTCCACCGATGCGATGAAGTAAACATCAACTCTTTAATTTCACAGTTATGTTGTTATTATGTCAGTTTAGATTACGTATTTTAATACAATATATCACCGAGAGACTATATTCTAAAGTAGCTCTATAAAGTTATAAGAGTTGCTGTGGGAAAACGCTGAAAGAATTGCAATAACGCACCACCGAGAGTTTCTGTCGAGACGAGAACCTTGTTCAGGTAGAAGTTAGCTTCTTGGCCATCGTATGACATCACAAGTTGATTCCACGTATCTTCATCAGCCTGGGTCAATCGTAATCACGTCGTTAGTGAGAAATTGCTGTTTGGTATTGGTTTAATAATATTGCGGCGCGCAACATTTCCTAACGGTAACTGAAACATTCTCCCAATAAGTTGCAATGTATTATCGCGAAAGCAAATGGGTTTTGGAATCTCTTGTAACACAATCAAACCCACAGGTTTAAATATCTTTTGATTTTATTCGCATCCCTCTTTGTGTTAGATATATAAGCTCACATATCTATTCAAAAAGACAAGATTATTGACACAACATTTTAGGCTTAGGATGATGATATTACTCACAGTAACGGTGAATGCGGCCTTTTCGGTTGAGTTTGCGAAGTAGCCCAGTGCGGCATCGGCATCAGACTGGGCAACGACAGAACCGTCAAGGCTGCACTCGGAGTTGTCGAGCAGAGATCGTACACCAGAAACATCGGCGGATCTCTTGAAGAAGAGGCTCACGGAGAACGACTCGAAGCGGTCGAAGGCGTTGCTGAAGTAGGCGAGCTCTAGCTTCGACTCGGCGCTGCTATTGAAAAAGCCGCACTTGCCAGACAGACAACCGTCGCTGGTCAGCTCGACGTTCTGGTTGAAGAGCCACAGACCCTTTGAGGCCGTGATGGAGTAGTCATCTTCGAACATCACACTGGTGATCTCCTCCATCTCCGAAATGTCTGAGAAACAAAATATATATAATTTATATATATATATATATATATATATATGTGTGTATGCATATATATATATACACACTGTATATATATATATATATACATTGTGTATATATATGCATACACACACAAACACACACACACACACACACACACACACACACACACACACACACACACACATATATATATATATCCCTGTCAGATATGTTCTAGTTTGAGGCGGCAATTATTTAAAAATAACGGAAACCAATTAATATATTAAAGCTTGCAAACCTTCTAATGGTACTATGGCAATCTTGTGTCTCACTGTATGATAACATCCATTATAACGTAAACGTAAATTGAAATATTTGACAAGCCCAACAGCAATGCGCAATGAATACATCACTTAAGCATTAGGATCTAAAAAGGACATTATTTACACAACTATTATAATAATACTTGATGTTTGATGTGGGCTCTAATTTATATACCGATATATGGTGATATGTATATAATGATTTGGACTTGATACAGAAATATACAACTCGAATTTTATGATTTGAAGCAAACACATCTCAATTGTTTTAAGATATTTAAATGCCGTTGAATTGTAGCAAGATTTATGTTATTACCTATGGCACTTAGGCTACCAATTTAATTTTTGTGTGGGTATTGCATGACACAGTTGTAACAAGTCATTCTTACATTGTATGTCCTTGCCCAGCAAACGACATATTAAAGTCACGATTACAATTACGGTTTCTGGTTCAACTCCACCTGCATCCAGCATGTGGCAACAGTAAGGGCTGTTGAACCAGCTTATATTAAAGAAATGTCTCAGGATTAGTGGTCGATAAGTAGATCCGTTATTATCATTAATACATCTACCACATAATAGACCAATCCTAATACTTACAAGGTTCAATTCGCACACACGTGCACACAGTGAAGTTGAAAGTAGTGCCTGGTGCACAGTCCATGGTTTCGTTGCCCAATATGAACTGCGTAGGGTTGTCCGCGACCACTCCGAGTGGGCAATCGCCTGAAACACGCATTTGGAGGAGGTCGACGCAGTGTCAAGAATGCAAGTTCTTGTACAACCCAGGTAGAATCAAAATTATGTAAGAAGCACACCTAACAAACTATTAATTTCGTGTTCAGTTTTATGTTTCTCTATAATTGTGGATTAGACGCATCGATGATATATATGCCGCACAACGTGATGGATGACATGAATAGTCTGATCCCTTTTTGCAAGGTGGATCGTTGTTAGTATAATGTGCTGCCTCTAATTTTAAATAAATACCTTCATTTATAAATATATGCGTAACCGCAAATCAGCAACTATGTGACATCAACTAATAGACTGCAACCAATCAGTGACGATTCCTCAAACTCACCAGTACCCTCGGTAGAGGGGAAGAATGTGCAGTCTCCCAAGCTCTCATCTCGTACACAGGTGAGGACGACCTGATCCCAAATCTCACACGGGTTGCAGGTTCGCTGGTAGGCGATGAACTCTTCCGTCGTTGTGTTGTATTCGCACTGGTAGTAGTTCTGGCATTTGCACGGATCAGCCAGCAGGCCGTAGACACTGTCGGCGCCGGACACCATCGGGCAATCAGCTGCACCGCAAATGGAGAAATAGAATCGCAACGTTATACATGTTGACATAAATCAGATAACAATTAATATATTCGCGGACACTGTTGTTAGTAATTTATACTAGTTCAGAAAAAAATCCCTGTAATTGTTATATTTTCAAACTGTGATATAACACAAGTGCATCATATATACCTGCAGCGTCCAAGGGAACACAGGCGCAGTCTTGGCTATCCACGTAGTCTCCCACACAAGGCTCCGCATCGCAAACACGGCTTCTGTATCTCTTCAAATCGCACATGCAATCTCCGAAGGACGACCAATCCCCGAAATCGGCGGCTGAAAAAGACGATAGAATGCCATAGGCAAACGAACACAAGTGTACACACATTGTGTTTATAATCAAATTTCCACTGTACACACTAGAGTATATGTAAATCGGAATTAGTTACTTGCAAAAATCATAATTAAATCCAGATGTGCCGAGCGTGAAAACACGTAATGTAGTACAAATAATATATTCGATACACTGGTATTATCAGCGTATTGAATACGTTGAATGTTGTATCGTATGTAATTGATATTTTCTTTTCCGTTATGTCTTATATATACCGATTTCAGTGATGGTGCCGTACCATCCAATCATAATTAATATTACACTTTACTGTAGAAGACTGTTTAGTGTTTCATCAAGAACTTTGCATCGACTCACCATTTTTGTTAATCATACCAATATTTCACATTACCACAATACACCAAAGCTTATAAGAAAGCAGTGAACACTTACCGGCCCGGAAGACTATCACTGATAGGACGGCAACAAGGAATGATCCCTTCATGATGATATCCTGAAGTTCAAAAAATGGCAAATAGTAGGCTACTCTAAAAACATGAAAATGAAACGAAATGAAATACGCAACTTAGAAAAGATAACGTCTTTCACGTACAACATACACGTTGATCGATGACCATTCGAAAATGCGAAGGAACTTGCTTTGACTTAAATAACTGTTCAGCGAAAGAAATGCAAGTAAACCAATCTACCATACCTAGTCTTGGCGGACGACGGATACGATTCTTCTGCACAGTTTCAGCCGAATGACCAACACCAGCGATCGCCTGTCTTTATATACCCGTACCTCTGACGGTTCGCCCACATTATTTCTTGTGCGTAGGTCGTGGATTGCTTACACTCGGACACATTTGTGATGAAGATAACGACGAAGTATGTGATTAAAGATGCTTGATGTATATCTCGTAGGATCAAATTAAGCTAATGTTACACTGGTCCTCTAGGTGGATGGGTCAAACAATGTTAGTACTGCAATTCTCCGAACGCGAACCAAATAATGTTAAAGTTTGGTTATAAGGCACCTACAACACGTTACATTAATTTGATACACTAACTTGATTTAACAACAAATGCTCCTGTGATTCTAGGAACGAACTACTGTTCAATCAAGTATAACATATTATGTCAAACTAGAACATCAGATGTGTGAATAAGAATTCCGATGTAAATGTCAATTAAAGTATGTACCACATACGCCTATGAAGAAAACATAAAGGTAAGTTCTTATATAGCGCAATATCCATTCCTCAGGACTGCTCAAAGCGCTTTACGCTTTTCTCCCTGGCAGACCTGTTCAATCGAACACCATCTCGGCTTCTCTGGGAAGCATCCAGCCACGCTGCAATTAATACGCGAAGACTATTCGTACACAGATATCCACCACTGTCTATAGCCAGGTACTCAATCATACAGCTGAGTGAACTGTAGCAATATATAGTGAACGAACTTGCCCAATGTTCGTCACCGCCGCACAGGATTCGAACCCGAGTTTTCTCGGTTGAGAGTCCGAAGCTCTGGCCACTGCACCACGCCGCTTCAATAAAAAAATATTAAACAAATGCAGGTTCATAAACCAGGCTAATACTAGATCATTGACTTTCCCGTTCCACGGAAAGATGGACACGTTTTATGGGGAGAAACAGGGATTCCGCTTTGTTTTATTGGAACTAATTACCTTGGCTGCTTTATTCTATTTACTCTGATCATAACGTTTTTAAGCACACACTGTGGACATTAGCTCCAAAACTTCCAAATACCCCCGGACAATATGGTTTGTCTTCATTCTGCTCTGTCCTTCTCGTTTGCATTGCATTAGTATTGAATGATGGTACTTTTTGGAGAATTTGGGTGAATTTCCACAAAACTTCAGACGTCCTTTCAAACGTATGTGACATACAATCTCCTGTGCAACCAATAGAAAAGACGCATTATAGAAAGCCGACATTATACAACTATAACAATTTAACGATAATAACCATGACTAGTATCTACTGTGTCACCAATTGGCAACGCATTTGGTAATGGTGTGCTATTTCTACGTCTCCCTATCGATTTCCTGGCAAAAGGAATCCACTCTTTTGCATTGTCGCAAATGTTTTGTTTTCCCAATAATACATATATTAAGATACAATTATTTTAACAATTTAACAAACGTTTTAAATAAACTAATGTGGGTTTGTTGCTATTGACTAATTTCATAGGTCATTTTGAGTTAGTTTTCGAATCTCCAAGGGTGCAAGTGTTCGAATTTTCAGACTCACACATTACAAATCCCTGGTACTTATATTTTCTTAAACAAATACACGTTAAGATAACAGTGTACATTGTTAAAGTTATTCAGTTGGATTGTCTCCTATTATAACCATTTATCATATATAATTGTAATGTTATACATTTTTGTATTTCCCTGTGTGTGCAAGTATTAATTCCCGTCCAAAAAGCATTCGTGACGTTATTGGGAATACGGGTTTAATTTGGTCACAACATTAATGTTTTCAACCACAAACGTTTCAAAATAACTCAAAGGAGATCATACGAAAGGAGTTGAGCTTCTTTTACGTTATTCCTGGCAGTGCTCGAAATAACGGCGGACCCGCTGCCCAGGAATCCTCTTTTCGGACCCACAAGCAGGCCCTACCTAAAATAACAGGCATGTTTGGGTCTGGCTATTCATTAATATATTGGTCATAGGCCTACTTCTGTGACGGACTGTTATCGAATTTGGCGATTTCATAATATATCTGTACATAACATTGATGTACTGCATTAATTTATCGTCGTCTGGCTTTGGCCTATTGTCATAAGTCACAAGTGGTACTGGCTAATTAAGTTTTTGTCAATATTACTGCAGCAAAACCAAGTCGGTTTTTTACTTGATTGCTTATAAATTACATTATTAATTTATCGCCACAGTTTCGTATTCGTGAACGGTGAACCACACATAGCGTAGATATGTCACGCGACACTTAGCAGTATGTATGTCCGTCTACCTGCTCGATAGATTCATATTGCAGGAGTACTGTTCAGGTCGGTTTATGTTAAGAAAGTCATTGCCACTGCTGCGAGACTAAGTCCCTATGTTCATTGTCTTTAAAGTTTGTTTAACGTAATCTAGATTGCTTTATTGTCAGTTTTTTTCAACGTACTACATATTATGTTGTGTTTGTGTGTGTGTGTGTGTGCGTGTGCGTGTGCGTGTGCGTGTGCGTGTGCGTGTGTGTGTGTGTGTGTGCGTGTGCCTGATCGTTTGCGAGTGCTTGTGCGTGCATGCGTGCGTGCCTATGTTTGTGCGTGTGACTTTCATGGAATAATATTCAGTAGAACGTATTTCCCCCAACCTAGGCGGTCGTGACCGGATCGTCTGTTGAAATTTAACTACTTAGTTGTAATAAAATGTGTAATATGATGCCTTGTTTAGCCTTTAATACGCTATCGTTGATTTTTATTACGTCCAGGTAGGCGTATGTCTCCACTAATGTCCTTTACGAGTAATTAAGTATTTCTGATCACATGTATTGATGCTGCTGCCATCTTCATCCTGTGACATGGAAAACATGTCCATTTAAACACTTTTATATACGTTCATCCGTCTTAATGTGAACATTGTGTTAGACAGAACCCCACAGTTGTAAAATAACGGAATAGTTTTCAAAAATATTGCTGTCATTTACTGAATCCTTTAACGAAACGATAGTTGGTGTTCTATCTGTATAAAAACTATCTCTCTCCTAGGTTTGTTGACTTTGACGTTCTTAGTTCTTCCTTATTTCAAGTTTTAATTAGTTTTATTTACCTTTCTAAGTTTAGATATGTAGTATGTAAACATAGAAAACATATGTATGATGGTCTTTTTTACTGAATATTTTTGTGTTTTTAAAAATTATTATATACAATGATATACATCATCTATAACTACATGTATATCAATATTATATACCATTTAGGGCATCCAGTTGCTTCAACTAGTTTAGTTTTTGCTGGCGTCCTAGCATTCATTGTTATAACATGAAATTTGTCTTTATATTATTTATGAAAAAAAAAAAAAAATTCAATTCAATTTCAATTAAATTCAAGTTGTAGAGCCTCTTTTATATTCTAATTATACTACCACAAAATATTATGTCCATCCTTTGCCTGGCGCTATATACACCGACGTACGACGTACATGATGTTTTATGTGACCGGTTTTTCGAAACGCAAATTACATAAAACGACTGTAACTCATCCGCGAATTTCTGGATAATCGCAAAAAAAGACGCGTAACGTTGTGAACAATGTAATTTTGCCCACACAGTGTCCGGTACGAACCGTAACACAGATAAGAACGCTTAATCGACGGTGAATGTCCAAAAAGGTGTTTCTTTTCTTCCGAGTGCGTGTATATTAATCCACGAGTGCGTGATGTATAAATACGCACGTAAGTAATACGTACCTACCTACACACGTACATACATACATACAAACATAAATCCATACATATATGCATGCATACGTACACACGTACACACATACACATACACATACATACATACATACATACATACATACATACATACATACATATATACATACATACATACATACATACATACATGCATACATACACACATACATACATATATACATACATACATACATGCATACATGCATACATACACACACACTGACACGCACACATACATCCATACATACGTTCATACATTTACTGGCGTAGTGACTAGAGCATAGGCTTCTCAATCGAGAGAACTGTGGTGCGAATCCTGTTCGAACATGTTCGAACCTTGGGCAAGTTCTTTCACTCCACCTTGTTCCACTTCACTTAGGTGTATAAATGAGTACCTGGATAAAATAAGTGATGGATATTTGTGTACAAATTACCTTCGCGCATTAATTGCAGCGTGGCTGAACGCTTCCCAGCGAAGTCAAGATAGTGTTCGATAGAACAGGTCTGTCAGGGAGTAAAGTGTAAAGATCCTTAGGTAGTCCTAACCAATTGATACTGTGTTATATATTAATTTACATTTACTTTTTACATGTCGCCGATACATTGGATACTTTAAAACACACTAGTAGATTATTGTTCTCAAGTTGTGAGGCAAATAAGGCACGTCAGCCCTTTAACATTATTACAACCAAGTTGAGATAATTACCCATTGAATGGTCATAAAATGTGTAATATGAGACCGTGTTTAGCAGATAACACGCTAACGTTGACGTCTGTTTTGTCCAGATATGAGTACGTCTCCATTAATGTCCTACACTAGTAATTCAATACGACGTTCACATGTATTGGTAATTCCATCATCTTCATCGTGTTTCATTGAAAACAGTTCTACTTAAACACGTTTTCTATGTTTATAAATGTCCATGTAAATATAATGTTAAATTTTAAATCTCACTCTCATTCTCTCAACCGTTGAACGTATAGAGCGTTGGTGTGCTTGTCTGGGTAACTCAATAACTACTCGTCATCACCGTGATCTCTGTCGTGTTTTGCTTCAAGAAGAACTTTGAGTTTCATATATCTTCCTTTCTTGAAGTTGTAGAGCCACATTGTGTGTTTAGTTGATCTAGCTCAACTTATTCATGCATGATGCTTGTTTATGTGACCAGTTCTTAGAAATGTAGTTTACGTTTAACACGTAGTAATCATTCCATCTACTTCACCCTGAGCCACCAAAAGCAGGTCACATGTACATCTACCTTTTTTGTTCATCCGTTGGCATATAAATATGAACCACAGACTTATACAATAACGCAGTGGTTTTGAAATACCATTCTCATTCACTGAACCCTCGAATAAAACGATCGTTGATGTGCTCGTTTGTGTAACTCAGCCACTACCCATCGCCTCCGGTGTTTCCGGGGTTGCTTCAAGAATATCTTTGAGTTTCGTCTCTTCCTTTCTTGAAGTTGTAGAGCCACATCCTTCTTTTAATTGTTACCAGATTAAATGTCCATCCTCCGATTAGCGCTACTAGCGGGAAGTTAATTGAGCCACTGGGTTACTTCAGCCACGAATGTGTCCCAGAAAACTACAAAGGCGACTGCTGTTTGATTCCAACTAGTGATAGGATATGTTATTAGAACATGATTAACATACATCATGTGAAAATTATCACAAAGGTTCGAAAATAACAGCTAAAAGTACGTTTTTTAATTATTAACGAAACGTTTGGTGATTGTGATTACTATTTGCTAGTGTGTAAATTATCAAAGCATGTCGCCGTATGTTAGTATCTCCGCAGTTACAAATTGTTTAACTACGCATTGGTAACACATTAATTTTTATTGATTCGTGTATTATTAGTACATTCATTATAACATACTTAATATCGAAATGGGTCTAGTTGATCCGTACGAGGAGGTGGAAAATACATCGCAGAGATCATGAGTTCGTGAAAATTGGGAAATCGGGACATCGGATAGGAACAGGGCATCATACATGCAGTAAGTTATATTGTGATTGCAATGGGCCTTTCATATCATCTTAACTGTGTGTTCAATGATTAATTATGCGTATTTGGCTTGTCAGCGATATTTGTGCATTCATTGGGTCGGTGTCTTTATTGTGTTCATTATGAAGTTTCAACAGAGGGCCTGCATGAACTAAAACATTTACCAACTACGGCTCACCTTACCCCGAGCTGTGGCAAATTTTACCCGACACATGCATAGTAATAATCTTTAAACTAGATTCGCAGGGGGGACTCACAGAAAAGCCTGAAAATGGAGGCATAGATAAAGACAGCACAAATAAATCAGCAAATAACAGTGTGGAAAACTCTTCTGAAGCTGGATATAAATGTGTTTGTTTAAATGCAAGGAGTATAGTAAACAAAAGAAATGAACTAAACATTATGGTAGAAGATATTGACCCTCATATAATAGGTATAACCGAATCCTGGACCACCACCGATATATCAGATGCTGAATTGGGACTGACAGGATATGTAATGTTTAGAAAAGATAGAATAGGAAGAAAGGGAGGTGGAGTTATTTTATATATTAAAGAATCTATCCAGGCTTATGAAATAAAATTAGAAAGAGAAGCAGATTGCGAAAAAGCTGTTTGGTGTAACATAGTTACAGGAAACTCAACGTTAACAGTTGGGTTAGTTTATCGAAGTCCAAACATAAGCATAGAAGAGAATGAAAAAATACAAAACGCTATAAGGGAAGTAAGCAAACGGGACTGTATTATTATGGGGGATTTTAACCACGGGCATATATAATGGAAATCTCTACAGAGTATGGGGAGTGAGGACCACAAGTTTTTAGTTTTAGTTCAAGATACATTCCTTTCTCAACATGTGCTAGAACCAACCAGGGGTGAGAATGTGTTAGACATAGTTTTGTCCTCACAGAATGAATTAGTTGACAATGTCAAGATATGTGAGCCACTGGGGAGTAGCGATCACAACCAGATACATTTTATCCATCAAAGTAAAATCAGAAAGGAATAGTAAAAAGCAGTATAGGAGAAATTTCCACAAAGGAAGGTATAAGGACATGAGGAAATATTTAAAGATAGACTGGAATAACACACTGAAAAATAAGACGGCAACAGAATGCTGGAATGTATTAAAGAGTGAAATTAAGTGCATAGTCGATAAATTTGTACCCTTCAAAAAACAAGGAAAACGGTCCAAAAAGAAACACTTATCGAAAGAAGCCATTAGAAAAATTAAGTACAAACAAATGATGTGGAAGTCATACAGATGTACTGGAAATGATGAAGACTACAACAGTTATAAAGAAGCACTTAACCAAGCTACAGCTGAAATTAGAAATTCAAAGAGAAGCTATGAACAATTAGCTTGTAATATAAAACATGACAGCAAGAGTTTTTATGCGTATGTTCGAAGCAAACAGAAAGTTCAGGATAAGGTCGGTCCTCTAGAAGATAGTGCTGGAAATATAATATCAGAAGGATTCTTAATGGCAGAAGACCTGAATGAGTATTTTAGTTCAATGTTTACCAGAGAAGACACTAGTTCACTGCCAGTACCAGAGGCTAAGTTCAAGGGGGCAGATTCAGACTATTTAGGACAATTAATTATGGCTTAGTGGTAAGAAAATAAGGGCTATGAAGGATAATAAATCACCTGGAGTGGATGGATCATTTCCCGCAAACTACTATTGAAATTGTAGAACAAGATTAGCATACCGCAGCAGTTTTCAATTTGTCATTAGAAGGGAGTGAAGGTTCCTTTGCAGAGATGGAAAAACAAACATTATACCGTTATTCAAAAAGGTTCGAGAAACAAGTCGAGAGAACTGCCAGGCCAGTGGAGTTTAACATCAGTGATTTGTAAATTGTTAGAAAGATAATTAAAGATCCACATGGGATTTTCTTGTTAAACAAAGAGCTTGGTAAACCCATCAACATATGGACTTTTTTAAAAGCGAGGTCATGCTTAACAAATATGTTATGTTTTTTGGAAGACATCACTAAGTGGGTAGATGAGGGATCACCAGTAGATATCGTCTACTTAGATTTTCAAAACGCTTTCGACAAAGTACCACATCAAAGATTACTGCTTAAACTAAAGGCCCATGGCGTAGGAAATGGTATAATAAACTGGATAGAACAATGGTTGTTTGACAGAAGACAACGTGTAGTAGTTGATGGGGAGGCTTCAAACTGGAAATCAGTATTGAGTGGGGTACCACAGGGATCAGTATTAGGTCCTATATTATTCTTAATATATATCAACGATTTGGATGATGAAATAACAAGCAAGGTGTTGAAATTTGCGGATGATACAAAGGTGTTTAGAAGGATTAAAAGTGATGGAGATAGACAGCATTTACAAGATGATCTTGACAGGTTGATCAAATGGTCTGAAAAGTGGCAAATGCTGTTAAATTTTGGGAAATGTAAATGCCTCCACACAGGACATGGGAACGAAGAGGTAGAATATACAATGGGGGGTACTGTACTAAGTACTACTGTAAAAGAAAAGGACTTAGTGTTAACCATTAGTGCTGATATGAAGGTTTCAGAGCAGTGCGGAATTGCAGCTTCAAAGGGAAATCAAATCCTTGGATTAATTAGGCGAAACATAACGTATAAGGAAAAAGAGCTAATAATACCGCTGTACAAAACAATAGTTAGGCCTCATTTAGAATATTGTATTCAAGCGTGGAGGCCATATCGCAGGAAGGACATAGATATGCTAGAAAGAGTGCAGAGGAGAGCAACTAAAATGATACCAAAACTGAGGGATCTTAGTTACGAAATACGCCTAAAAAAATGCGGTTTAACAACACTAGAGACCAGGAGATTGAGAGGAGATCAGATAGAAGTGTTTAAAATATTGAAGGGTTATGAAAATATTGATAGAAATATTTTTTTCTCAGTTAAGAAAGATAGAAGGACTAGAGGACATGAACTTACATTGGCAAAGGAGCAGAGTAGATTGGATATAAGAAAGTTTTCATTTTCACAAAGGACTGTAAATGAATGGAACAGATTACCTGCTGATTGTGTGGGTGCAAGTAGCGTGAATATGTTTAAACATAAAATCGACACATACCTCAGACGGGCGGGATACACATAAATAAAAGGGTCGGACTCTCGATAAGCCAAAGGGCTTCCTTGTCCACCTGCCACCTAGAATTAATTCTCTGGGTGGCAATCTTGTTAAATCTTGTTAAATCTTGTTAATAGTTGAGCCATTTGAACACCCCTTTTTGAATGAGCTATATCTAGTTATCTAATCATGTTAGACACATTTTATTTCTCCCAAAAGATCTACAAATAATCATAGTTTATGTAAGTAAACACAATTTTCGTATAGGAATACAATTTTGTAGTATACATTAAAAATAATGAAACATAGCTCTAACACTGCCTTCCGCTACACAAAGAAGACTCACAAATGACGTTTTTATATGCAGTTTACGTTACATGACCGTAGCTCATCAACGAACAATCGCAGAAAACTCGCGTAACGTTGACAAAAATCTAATTGTATTCGCCTAACGTCCGTTACGACAAGAACCATTAAGGCCGTGATACCCTGGCATTTTTTGGCCGACTTAATCAGACCACACCAGTCGAGACTCTCTCCGACTGCAGTGTATCCACTACACCGACTACGTTAAACTGGAAGACGGGGTGACGTCATAATCACGTAAAATTGAAAACTTCCGACTACGTCGATTGTAGTCGGTCAAAAAATTGGTAATTTTAATATTCTGGAACGAGAAACAAATGTGTAACGCAAAATATTTTATTGCATTGACAATATCGCTCACGGTGCAACACAGTTTTGTTGTCGTGCATCACGCTATTTTCAACGCAAAATGCGAAAGGAGAACCTGTCAATAATATTTAATTCATGTACGAAATTGTCAATATCGAAGGGTTTGATAACATCTTGAAATAAGGAACAAAACATGTTTCAGGCTAAAAAGTTAGGGAGCGGTCATTATATAAGCTGGAGTATTTTGGTCACCCTCAAGGAGGATGCAGTCGGAGGGTTTTCGGGAAACTCATGTGGGGATACAGTTGGGGATTTTAGTGAGCCTTAAGAGGGGTGCAGTTGAATTTTTGGTAAGCCTGTAGTTGAAAGGTTTTCATTATACGTTCATCACGTTCCGAAGCATATGTAAAAAGTGATCAACATGATAATTAAAATATTTTAATGTAAATATGCTGTTAGCAAAATTACTAACTATACAAAGTTAATAATTACACTGTGCAGTTAATCACCAGTAACATTAATCATATGTATTGCACATAATAATTAACTCCATAAATGTCTATAAACATATGACTGGGAGCCTTGCTACCACGACAACTGGTTATTGTCTTGGATATGGATCAGTTTCTGGTATTTTCATAGCATATTTTCAAACTTAGCGATATTACGAATTTTCCTCCTCCATATTAGCATGCACCGCACCTGGAAGAGCGCTTAGAAAATAAGTGAAACTATTAACATGATCAGACCTGATATGATTTTCTCATCTTTAAGCGGTTTGGGCTCGTCTGAGAAGTACGCAGCAAGTGCAGCGATACGTACCTACTGACGCCATTAGGAATATTTAAACAAAACTTAACGATGCCAGCGGTTTGTTTTCAAATTGTCTTGGATCGTGCCTGTCTTCCATTCGTTTGGTGTGTCTTCTTCATCCCAGATCTTCTGGAAGATCTGACGAATGATACTCGGTGTTTCCTGTTCTCTGTTTTGAACATTTCTGCACAAATACTGTAATTTCATGGTGCTTTTCCATTTTTCCTAGCTTTAATGGCTTCTCGGACTCCTGCTTCAGTTATCCGGTTGAGGTTGACCGCGAGGTCTTTCAGTGCCTCAGGAATGTCAGCAATGGTGGGTGGGTCCAGACGGTTGAGAATGGTTGAAAAGTGTTCCTTCCACCTCTCCACCTTCTCTTTCTCAACTGTGATGATCTTTCCATATGTGGCTGTCAGTGAGAGGTTCTGATTGGGACATGTATCTCCTTTCAGCTTCTTCGTTATTTTGTAGAGTTGACTTGATGTCTTGTCTACAAGCTGCTTCTTCAGCCTCCGTGGTCAGACTCTCTATGTATGTGCGTTTATCCATTCTGGCACTCTTTTTCACGTCTTAGTCTTTCTGAGAAAATTCCTTGGAAAGTCGTTCTGTAAGTTTTGGTGATTTTATAGTGAGTAGTCGCTTCTTTATTTCCTTCCTTTTGCCTATTTTGTTCCAGATTGATGTGGAGATCCATTGCTCTTTCTTTGATCTCCTATATCCTAGCACTGTTTTCCCTCGTTGCTCCATAGCCTTGTTGAACCTGTGTATTGTCATCTCTGTTGTTTCCTCCTGCAGAATACTAAAACTGTTATTCAAAGCAATTATGAACTGTTGCTTCGTTTCTGGGTTCTGTACCTTGTCCGTATCAAAGCGCTGTTGGTTCTTTTATCCAGACTTGGTCTTCTTCAGTTTCAGTACGAGTTTTACCACCAACAGCGTTTCGTCACTACCAACATCTGCTAGTATCTCTGTTCTGACATCTTGTAGTGAGCGCCTACATTTTCCCGTTTTATCAAGATGTGATCTATTTGGCTCTCAGTCTTGCCATCTGGAGATCTCCATGTCAGCGAGTGAATTGTCTTATGTTGGAAAAAAGTGTTTCTCCGATCACTAGGTCTTTTTCCCCACATAACTCACACATTCTGCTACCATTTTCAGTCATCTTGCCTATTCCATGTTTTCCCATGATCCTCTCACTGTCTGTGTTGTCATTGTCCACACGTGCATTGCAATCCCCAAGAACCGCTAGTACGTCATGTTGGGGATGTCTTCCAAAATTGACTGAAGGTGTCTTTTTACTCATCCTCAGCTTCATGTGTTGGATCGTAGCAGATTACCACTGAACGTTTGATAAATATGGAGTTATATCTAGCATAAAGAAGTGTCTCACTGATGGACTTCCTTTCAAGACGAGTGTTGCTGTGCTTCCTCTGGATGAAGTGGGCCACTCCCTGTCGATGCCAATTGTGTATTCTGCCTCACCCTATTTATGGTGGTTCTTTTTTTACTTTGATGGTAAAATGTATCTGGTTGTGATCATTAATCCCAAGTGGCTCACACATCTTGACATCATAAACTAATTCATTCGGTGATAACAAAACTATGTCTAACATATTTTCTCCCCTGGTTGGTTCTAGCACATGTTGAGAAAAGAAACTATCTTTTATTAAAACTATAAGGTTGTGGTCGTCACTTCCTGTACTCTGTAGATATTTCCATTGTATATGTCCATGGTTAAAATACCCCATAATAATACAATCCCTTATAGCGTTTTGTACTTTTTCATTTTCTTCCGTGCACATATTTTGACTTCCATAAATTAACCCAACCGTTACCGTCGAATTTCCTCTAACTATATTACACCGAACAGCTTCTTCGCAATCTGCTTCTCTTTCTGGTTGTATTTCATGAGCCTGTATAGATTCTTTAATATATAAAATAACTCTACCTCCCCTTCTTCCTATTCTATATGTCCCTAACATTACATATCCTGTCCGTCCTAATTCGGCATTTGATATATCGGTGTTGGCCTACAGTTGAGTTATATCTATTATGTGAGGGTCAATATTTTCTACCATAATGTTTAGTTCACTTCTTTTGTTTACAGTGCTCCATGCATTTAAATAAACGCATATATATCCAGGTTCAAAACAGTTTTCCAGGCTATTCTTTGCTGATTTATTAGTGCTATCTTTATATATGCCTCCAATTCCAGGCATCTTTGTGAATCCCCCCCCCCCGTGCATCTTGTTTGATTAAACGCAACCTGCCCAACTGTCAACAGATCGCAGCAGGTTCTCTGAACAAACTGCTGCCCCCTTTCCGTTTAGATGAAGACCATCTCTCATATACATATCTTCCTTCCCAACAAAGTGTCCCCATAGATCTATGAATCACACCCCCTCTTCTTCACACTTCAGCTCAACTAGTGCATTGATTGCCATCCTCTTGCAGTTTCTATATGTGTGCCCCCTTCCTCCCATTACTGGTAAAATTCCTGTGAGAACAATCTCTTCTTCCCTTGTCTACTTTATCTTCCTCAGTCCTCCGGTTTCGAGGCTATATTTCGCGGAGATAGATCGTAGAAATTGGTAGTGTAGAAAAGTTGATAAACAATTGGAATTACTGATTGATAAGTATATTATTCTTGCCTTAATATAATTAATAAAGTTGCAATAAACATATATTGAGTAGCAGTTTTTTTAAAAGTTAGTTAGTTAAAGTATTTTAGAACACCTTAGTATAGTGAGTGATAATAGGGTAACTAACTTAGCCTTCGATAAGTTGTAAACAAGATTTAACAAACCTGATTAAGTGGTAGAATATATAGGAGATAAAGTAACAACCATCAAACTACTTACATAAGATAATATCTGTGTAAGCCAGTACTTGCTAGATATTTTGATTACGTAGCATTGTTGTTAAAATTAAGCAAGGGCGATAGTCGGGCGGCGTAACCTACGTAAATAAAGTAGCCTAACGTAACGTAATTGATTGTATTTAAATTAGGTCACAACCTGTAATGTTAGCGTTCGTGACAGGATAAATAGTCGGCTGTGTAATTGAATTTTTTTAACCTAAAGTGTGCTATAGTACACAGGAAACAGTCTTTATAAAGACTAAGTTAGTTAAGTTATTAAATAAATTCTGATCGGGATATGGCGTCTTGCAAGCGGCAAGTCAAGGCAACGCGACACTTGGTGTGCGATCACTGCCACGGCTGGGTAGATTTTGCATTGTCCGGCTGTGGGAAGTCATGGGCAGAAACCATGGAGGAAGGATTCACCTTTTAGTGCATTGGGTGTTAGAAGGTGGAGTGTCTGCATTAGGAGATAGTTAGATTGACAGATATTGTGAAGGAAATGGAGATGGGAATTAGCAAGGAGGCAGGTCGAATGGAGAGAGACGACAGGGAGAGAGGTGAGAATACTACAAGACTGAAGGAGAATAGCAGTGGCAAGAAACCTGAGGAAAGGAGATTGAAAGGAGGGAAGGTGATTGAAGGGGAATAAATTGGAAAATCGACAACAGAAAACGTCACAAGCGTGAATGTGACAGGGAAGAAAGTGACCGTAGAGAAGGAGGGAGGGAAGATGGGACGGGAGAGGAGAGAAGAAAATGAGATGGGACGAAAGATGAAGGGACGAAAGGAAGTGAGAGCAAATGTGATAGAAGAGAAGTAGTTAGTGAGGAACCTAAAGAAGACAAGAGTTGAACAGGTTATTCTGTCAGGAATTTTGCCAGTAATGGGAGGAAGGGGGGCAACGTATAGAAACTGCAAGAGGATCAACGCACTAGTTGAGCAGATGTGTGAAGAAGAGGGGGTGGGATTCAAAGATTTATGGGGATACTTTATTGGGAGGGAAGATATGTACATGAGAGATGGTCTCCATCTTAGTGGAAAGGGGGCAGCAGTTTTCTCAGAGAACCTGCTGCAGTGGGACAGGTTGCATCTATTTAAACTAGATTCGCTGGGGGGACTCACAGAAAAGCCAGAAAATGGAGGCATAGATATAGACAGCACAAATAAATCAGCAAATAACAGTCTGGAAAACTCTTCTGAAGCTGGATATAAATGTGTTTGTTTAAATACAAGGAGTAAGTAAACAAAAGAAATGAACTAAACATTATGGTAGAAGATATTGATCCTCATATAATAGGTATAACCGAATCCTGGACCACCACCGATATATCAGATGCTGAATTGGGACTGACAAGATATGTAATGTTTAGAAAAGATAGAATAGGAAGAAAGGGAGGTGGAGTTATTTTATATATTAAAGAATCTATCCAGGCTTATGAAATAAAATTAGAAAGAGAAGCAGATTGCGAAGAAGCTGTTTGGTGTAACATAGTTACAGGAAACTCAACGTTAACAGTTGGGTTAGTTTATCGAAGTCCAAACATAAGCATAGAAGAGAATAAAAAAATACAAAACGCTATAAGGGAAGTGAGCAAACGGGACTGTATTATTATGGGGGATTTTAACCACGGGCATATATAATGGAAATCTCTACAGAGTATGGAGAGTGAGGACCACAAGTTTTTAGTTTTAGTTCAAGATACTTTCCTTTCTCAACATGTGCTAGAACCAACCAGGGGTGAGAATGTGTTAGACATAGTTTTGTCCTCACAGAATGAATTAGTTGACAATGTCAAGATACTTGAGCCACTGGGGAGTAGCGATCACAACCATATACATTTTACCATCAAAGTAAAATCAGAAAGGAATAGTAAAAAGCAGCATAGGAGAAATTTCCACAAAGGAAGGTATAAGGACATGAGGAAATATTTAGCAAAGATAGACTGGAATAATACACTCAAAAATAAGACAGCAACAGAATGCTGGAATATATTAAAGAGTGAAATTAAGTGCATAGTCGATAAATAAAAAAACAAGAGAAACGGTCCAAAAAGAAACACTTAACGAAAGAAGCCATTAGAAAAATTAAGTATAAACAAATGATGTGGAAGTCATATAGATGTACTGGAAATGATGAAGACTACAACAGTTATAAAAAAGCACTTAACCAAGCTACAGCTGAAATTAGAAATTCAAAGAGAAGCTATGAACAACAATTAGCTAGTAATATAAAACATGACAGCAACAGTTTTTTATGCGTATGTTCGAAGCAAACAGAAAGTTCAAGATAAGGTCGGTCCTCTAGAAGATAGTGCTGGAAATATAATATCAGAGGGATTCTTAATGGCAGAAGACCTCAATGAGTACTTTAGTTCAGTGTTTACCAGAGAAGATATTAGTTCACTGCCAGTACCAGAGGCTAAGTTCACGGGGCAGATTCAGATTATTTAGGACAATTAATTGTAACCCCGGAAATGGTAGCTAAAAAAATAAGGGCTATGAAGGATAATAAATCACCTGGAGTGGATGGGATTCCGCCCAAACTACTATTGGAAATTGTAGAACAAATTAGCGTACCGCTTGCAACAGTTTTCAATTTGTCATTAGAAGAGGGAGTGGTTCCTTTAGAATGGAAAGAGGCAAACATTATACCGTTATTTAAAAAAGGTTCGAGAAACAAGTCAGAGAACTATAGACCAGTGAGTTTAACATCAGTGATTTGCAAATTATTAGAAAGACTAATTAAAGATCACATGGTGGATTTTCTTGTTAAACAAAACTTGATAAACCCATCTCAACATGGTTTTTTTAAAGCGAGGTCATGCTTAACAAATATGTTATGTTTTTTGGAAGACATCACTAAGTGGGTAGATGAGGGATCACCAGTAGATATTGTCTACTTAGATTTTCAAAAAGCTTTCGACAAAGTACCACATCAAAGATTATTGCTTAAACTAAAGGCCCATGGCATAGGAAATGGTATAATAAACTGGATAGAACAATGGGTGATTGACAGAAGACAACGTGTTGTAGTTGATGGGGAGGCTTCAAACTGGAAATCGGTATTGAGTGGGTTACCACAGGGATCAATCAGTATTAAGACCTATATTATTCTTAATATATATCAACGATTTGTATGATGAAATAACAAGCAAGGTGTTGAAATTTGTGGATGATACAAAAGCGTTTAGAAGGATTAAAAGTGATGGAGATAGACAGCATTTACAAGATGATCTTGACAGGTTGATCAAATAGTCTGAAAAGTGGCAAATGTTGTTCAATTTTGGGAAATGTAAATGCCTCCACACAGGACATGGGAACGAAGAGGTAGAATATACAATCGGGTACTGTACTAAGTACTACTGTAAAAGAAAAAGACTTAGGGTTAACCATTAGTGCTGATATGAAGGTTTCAGAGCAGTGCGGAATTGCAGCATCAAAGGCAAACCAAATCCTTGGATTAATTAGGTGAAACATAACGTATAAGGAAAAAGAGCTAATAATACCGCTGTACAAAACTAATTAGGCCTCATTTAGAATATTGTATTCAAGCGTGGAGGCCATATCGCAGGAAGGACATGGATATGCTAGAAAGAGTGCAGAGGAGAGCAACTAAAATGATACCAAAACTTAGGGATCTTAGTTACGAGATACGCCTAAAAAATGCGGTTTAACAACACAAGATACCAAGAGATTGAGAGGAGATCAGATAGAAGTGTTTAAAATATTGAATGGTTATGAAAATATTGATAGAAATATTTTTTTCTCAGTTAAGAAAGATAGAAGAACTAGAGGACATGAAGTTACATTAGCAAAGGAGCAGAGTAGATTAGATATAAGAACGTTTTCATTTTCACAACGGACTGTAAATGAATGGAACAGATTACCTGCTGATTGTGTGGGTGCTAGTAGCGTGAATATGTTTAAAAGTAAAATCGACACATACCTCAGACGGGCGGGATACACATAAATAAAAGGGTCGGACTCTCGATAAGCCAAAGGGCTTCCTTGTCCACCTGCCACCTAGAGTTAATTCTCTGGATGGCAATCTTGTTAAATCTTGTTAAGTCTTGTTAAACTGTCTATATTTCTGTCTATTCCGGTTGTCCCCTCCCTCTCGGCATTATTTGTCCCAACATGTACTAGAATGGCCCATCCCAAACCCATCACTTTCTCTACCCTTTCTGTTATATGCTCTATCTTGGTCCCTGGTAAGCATACGACTATGTATTCTCCTTCACCAAGCGGCTTATCTGTATTTCTCATTAAAGATTCACCTGTGAATAATCTCGCCTTTTTCTTCATCCCTTCTATCACTGCCTCGGAGTAGCTCCTTCATCTCCCCCTGTCACTGTCACTCCCACCTTATCTCCTGTCTTCTTTCCCCCTGTTGTCATTTTCTCTCCTGTCACCTTCTTCACTGTCCCTTTTTCTTCTGTCTCCTTCTGTCCTCTCAATGCTGTCTTCTCCCCTTCAACAATCTCCTTGGCTTCTCTCTCCTTACCATTAGCCTCCTAGTCTCCGTACTCACTGATCTCTCTAGTCTCCCTATCTAGGTTGACCTTGTCCAAGTCACCCTTTCTTGTCATCATAACAATCAACTTTTTCAGCTCGTCTACTTCAGCCAGTAAACACTCCACCCTCTTACAACCTCGACACTCAAAGTGAAAACCCTCCATCTGCACCTCTGCACCTCTGCACCATAAATTCTCCCATCGCGACTTTGCACAATCTACCGAATTATCGCATATTAAACATGTCAGGGGTCAGCTAGTCTGTCTTTATTTGCCGTTTGACGGCGCCATGGTTTTGTGTAGTGTTACAGTTTATCCAATGTAGAAATTAAGATATTAAAACTAAGTTAATGTTTAGAAAGACTGTTTCCTGTGTATACAGCACACTTTGTGTTACAGCAGATTTTAATTACACAGCTAATTGTCTACCCTATCACCAGCGCTAATGTTACCGGTAGTGTCAAATATCCAATCACATGGTATTCACTTCCAACTTCATGTGACAACAGCAATGCAACACTATGGTATAAATATATAATCAATTAAAACAAGTCATTTATATCAATACATATACATACATTTATATCTATTTCTGTGATAAAGTATATACATCATATTAATTGTTAGTTGGAAACTGGTAGAGTTGAAGAGCTGTTTACTCACCTGGATGCTGTTCGCCTAATAACTCTGCGTACTCGATGCGACAGTGCGATACCACTACTGCGCCAACTCCACTGGCGCTGAATGTCCAGCAATGGATTATCTACAAATTAGCAGAATTTACATATAAGGCGTTCAATGCTGATCTCTCGCCACAATATATGCAGTCACTTGTGTCAGTTTATAAACCAGCCAGAATCTTCGTTCTGATGAGGGTAACAATCTTGTCGTTGCGAGAGCCCAACTCAAAGCTGGTGAATGCGCATTCGTCCACGCTGCCACTACTGTTACTTCCAAAACCAACATACAATCCTTCAAGACAGCATGAAAAACTCACCTTTTCATTACGGCGAATACTGCTTGAAAGACCACGGAAATTTTTTTATTCTAAGTTATGCATAGTTTTGTCTTGATCGTTTTAAAAGCCGAATAAACATTGTAAGTACTTAGTTTACCTTCATAATTGTTTTGTTGTTAATCTACTGATGTCTACACAGAATTGTTAGCTTAATTTGTTGATTTTTATATTTAAATATTTGTTTAATTTTTACTATTTACAATTTTGTTTCATGTGAAGCGCTATGAACGTTATGGGTTTGGCACTATATAAAATAAAGATTATTATAATTATGCTCCATGTAAAGATACTTTATTGCTGTGCGTTTTTAATTGTATAATAATCGTAATGGAAGATAATACAAATTCAGTCAAGATTGATGATAATGTTGATACGGAGATAACAATACTAATTAAAAATACTCCTATGAGTTGTAAAACACCTAAGCCCCACTCCACATAATATCACGACTGTAATACTACTGTATATATCTCACTATATAATATTTTCCGGACTGCTGTTCCACACCACGCAGAACCATGCTCGTGTCTACAAGTCCCTCCTCGATGGCACTAGAACTGTAGCGTTTGTGTCGACCGGTCGTCACGAGCCCTGAGGAATGGTCGTTGACTACTACTACAACTAGCATATTTGTTGGGCGGATTCCGGTAGTAATGTTTTATATTTGACACATCTACTTTCTAACTCTGTGTCTTATGTATGTATATCAATCAACTTTTTGTTGTCATGTCCAACTTCCTCAAGGATTCTCTGTCTACCACATTTTTGATTACTAATCTATATCGTAGCTGTCGGCGATGTTTCGCATATTTCGTTTGAAACAGCGAACGCTTAATATTTCTTATAGTGCCGCTCGCTTCATTAATGTAAGAACTTTAAAATTGAATGACCCATCACAACAAAACCTAACATTCAATATCCTCCAAGCGGCGACACCTACAGGCAGACAGACTATTATTCATGTATAAAGTATTTGATGGACAACGAACCTATTCAGAATCACAAAACATTACCGCCGAACAGTCACCACCGTCTTATCCATTTAACGGTACTTGAAAAATCAGAATAAATTACATTCACGAGTGAGTTGCTTTAATTACAAAATACAGTAATTTAATGTTGTTATGTTTCACTGTGTGTCAGGTAAGGAGTGTGTCGAGTGCACAGATTACGGAAGAAGTAATCGTAAGACGACACACACTACTACTGACAGCGTCCGCTATATCGACGTTGAGGGTGATCTGTCTATTACTCACAGCGCAGCCCAAACAGGTATGTTTAGATGTTGAGTACAATTATTATACACAGCGTAAAAGTAAACTATCTGTTGAAATAGGTTAACAGATATCACGATACGATACACAGTTTGACTTTCTACACACGTACGTACGTACATACGTACGTACATACCTTAAGTGCACACACACATACACACAAATGCATACATACACACATATATGTGGTGTGCATGTGTATATATATATATATATATATATATATATGTATATATAAGATATTTCGTATTAATCTACAAGTTACATTGGCCCCAACATATTGACCTTACAATAACACTGAACGTATAGTTTCTTAATGGTATTCAATAGATAACAAATACATTGTGTTGCTGGGACTAGACAAAAATGCACACGAATATAGTTGTGTGCCGCATAGACCTATTCATGTTTGTAACAATATTAGTCTGGTGGCCAACACGGACAATAAAACCTGTAACTCTCATTGTCTATGAACGTATTGCATTGAGCTTCTACAGTTATGCTCGGATTATCTTTTATATGTATCAAAACTATTTATTTGCAGACGTCATTGCCAGTATCAATTTTGTGTGTGTAACGCCATCCCCGCTCAAGGTTGACAAGAAGGAACTACTGATACATCTCAACGATGGCGACACCGCGACCTGTCTGGACCTGACACACACCGACCACAATACGTTTTGTAGCAAGTACCCAGCGTTTGTTTCCACAACCAGAAAAAGTGCGTGCTGCCGGGGTTTATAATAAAAACACATGTACCGAGAGAAGGCAAGACGTAATGCACGGTCAGAATCACTGGACATCGTCTGGTCTACTGGGCGTCACACATGAACGTGTCAATGCGACAGCAGATATGTCCAGGCTGTGCAATCGCTGGAGAGTATCGTCGCTGCAAGCTGAGTGGTCCTGTCGTATCTAACCCCTTAGGTCTGACCACTAGTGTATCGAGATGTGTCTGTGACCATTCATCTACCGAGCAAGTACGACGGCTGGAAGATTTGTGGAATCAGTGTGAATTAATCATGACATTGCAATTTGCGTGACACGGGTAAGTTATTCACTGATTTGTGTACGTAATCATAACTTAATGTGTTAATATTGTTGCAACGTGAGAAGGTGGATTTCTGTTGATCCGCGTTGTTCATCAACATTACTTTATATAACGTGTCGGTTGAATAGCGCTCAATGCGCACGCCCAGACTTGCATACTATTCCCACGCACATATCAATCGAAGTACAGCGTTCTATTAACTGACTAATCTGTATTGTTGTGGTTACAATGCAACGTCTTATGAGGTCTCATTCAACTATTCAGCTTTTTTTCAGAACATTATCCCCAAACCGACCTTTATATGCTGGCACTGAGGGTGGTCACTGCCAGGATGCTTCTCTCGTCCTTAGTGGTTCTTTCACGTCCCAAATTAAGAAGGCACCGACATTAATGTGATCTCTGAGTCGCGAGGGATACACAGTCCCCAATGTTGAGAACCAGGTTTTTACACCAAACATCATGCCTGCCCAGTCCGGGTTTCGAACTCAAAGCAATGTCGTGTCAGGCGGATGTGCTAACCACTACACTACCCGCGCTCCCCGTATGTATGTATGCATGTACTTATGTATAAAACAAGTTGTCACATATTAAAATGTTCAGTTTAGTTTAAGATAATTTGTTTGTTTATGACGCCAAAATGGGCACAGCATTCCAATAATATCATTTTGATAACATATTGTGGAGGTTAAATCCAATCTTACGTGTTTCCTTAGAGGATAGTAATTATCCAAACGTCCTATATATTGATTGATGTCAGCACAGACCGGCACGGTTGCTCAGCCGATGTTGTGTACATGAATATAATCAATCTGATGATCTACTGAACTTAGCATGGAGTGCAGCATCTAGACGTAAGCTAAGTTTGCATATGACATATGAATACCAGCGACAAGCGCTACTCGTCTTATCCGAGGTTATCTAATATAAACGGATTCAAAAACGCCATATCATTCAATATAATATGAATGGTTGAGTTATATTTAAACAAATAAAAATAATTATAGTAAGTCTATTTAACTTGCAAAGATACAAGACAAAGTAATATAGTTTAGTATTGTAGTGTAACTAAGGAGATCCCTAAGAAACTCGTAAGGGTCTTTAGCGGAACCACCAGTAACAAAAACAAATTTAATGTTAAACAGTAACTGTTAATAAAAAAAACTATAGTGTCATTAATGAGAATACAATTACTTAACTACTAAACGCTTAAAAAATAAAACTTCTGAACATTTTTAATTGTTATCTCTTTAACTAGGTTTGTTTAAATCCAGGTGAATATTTAATTATGATAAATTGTTTGATACTACTGGAATTAGCTAAGTTTCTTGATAAAGGGACAACAACAAACGTTTCAGTTTCTTTTTGAATCGGTATTCTGCCACAGACTGTTTAATTTCAGTTGTCAGAGAATTCCAGAATTTTGGACACATGTATTTAACAGAGAATTTATTGATGTTAGTTCTAACCAGAGATATAAAATAGTCTGTATGTGTTCTGGTGTTATGACTATGTATATCAATATTTTTATTTAAAAAGTTTTAACGTACTGGTTGGAAGCATATGGTTATTAAGTTGGTACATAAACACACCAAGCTGATATTTGTATATGTCATTTAGTTTTTAGTAAGTTGGTTTTTCTGTGGGCAAGGTAATGAGACTTAGTAATTATTCTGATTGCTTTCTTTTGTAAAATATTAAGTTTGTTTATTCTTGATGTATAAGTATTTGCCCAAATTAGGGCACAGTACTGTTGATGGGGGAGAATTAATGTGTAATACATAGTTTTTAATATATCGTCAGGTAAAAATCGCACTAATTTATAAAGCATACCTACGAGGACACAATTGAGTTAATATGTATTGATCAGTTTAAATGTTCCTCTACATAAATTCCTAAGAATATCGTTGACGTAACTTGATTTATATTAATTCCATTTATTTGAATTACTGCATTATATATATTTTATGTTTTTATTTCTAGGTGGAAATATACTAAAATTAGTCTTATTTATGTTTAATGATAGTTTGTTACTGTGAAGCCATGTAGATATATTATCAAGTTCTGAATTTACTTCTTCAATACGTTTAGTAAAATTTGAATGTTAGTGAAACATGTTTGTGTCATCTGTAAATAAAATGAAGGTGTGAATGTTTTAACAATGTCATTTATATATAAGATGAAAAGAAGTGGACCAAGTATTGATCCTTGAGGAACGCCTCAAGTCACTGTCAATAATTCTGAATCAGATTGATTATAAGAAAAAAAATAGTTTTTTGTTTTCTAGGTAATTTATAAACCTCTGTAAACAGATACTTCTTATTCCATAGCATTTTAGTTTATTTAATAAAACACCATGGTCAATGATATCACATGCTTTAGATAGAGCAATGAAAACAGACAAACGGTTTGCAATGCAATACTATTTTATTATGATGATTAAACTAAATACACGTTCGTTCGTTGAAATGTAGGGTCTTCTCACATCACGTCATTGAATGTAATTTTACAGAATCTTTCAGTGAACCAATGAGTCTTACATGGATACACATGTGCTGGGGTTGTCGTACAGGAGCTCGATATCAGACTTGTTCAAAGCTCCCTTGAGGAAGCAGATCTGTCGAGAGAGCAACATATCATTGAATGAGACAACGTATCTGCTAGGTTATTGTTGACAACATTTAACCGTCACTAGTAATAACGTAGTGTTTGACCAGTGATTAGTTAATGCTTAGGGTTACAGTTTATATCCGAAATCGATTTGATGACTATCGATATTTTTGTTTTGTTTTATTGGACCTGAAATGTGGCGATAAAAGCTAAAGCGAGAGAATCGTCTTATGTTTGAAATAACTTGAATTCCAATGTATTATTCGTCATCAGCTGAATAGCATGGGTAAAGGGTTTTTATTATAAGGACGCACTGCAGGTGAGGACGCCATATATGCGTTAACAAAATTCCGATGCTAACTATAGTATTATTATAATCCGCGTTTAACAACTAAAAATGACAACGGGTCCTGCAGTTTTAAAATATACATATTATTTTATTAATCGTTTGCTCGTTATCCAAGTAATAATTAATCATCACACGACTGACATGTTTACGGATTTGTAATAAAAATAACGTTGTTGTCAGCGCTATTACGATTAATCAGTTAGTCAGAAAACAAAGCATGCCATGATACCAGAGGTATAAAATAATTAAGTGGAATTAAATAATTAGCGTAACAAACAATTAAGAATCTGTATTCAAAGGTACGTACCGAATCCAGATATCCATCGAAGAAGCAATCACCGCCACACGTGCAGCCACCGAGCACCAACGAGGCCTTGACACGATTCAATCGCCCTGTACATAATAAAATATAACTTATGTTACCCAAAATATGCACGCATGTCGTACGGGAAGCGATAATTTTTAGCGAACTCGTTCACCTGTTGGAAACTTGATAGTGTAAGCCGATTTAGTATCCATAGCAAGCTAAGGTTTACGGCTTTACGCTCTGCTGGGGTCGCTTCTTAACATTGTTTTTATTGTATTTCGTAACATTTTCCACTTGCTAGATTAACGCATACTGCCAAAAAAATGTATTCAACGTTGTATATAGTCCATCTCCGAATACAATTATAAGAGATTCTGGATGAGTGTTTTAGTGATGAATCACAACTGTGATTCCACCGATGCGATGAAGTAAACATCAACTCTTTAATTTCACTGTTATGTTGTTATTAAGTCAGTTTAGATTACGTATTATAATATAATATATCACCGATAGACTCTATTCTAAAGTCGCTCTATAAAGTTACATGAGTTGCTGTAGGAAAACGCTGAATGAATTCCAATAACGCACCACCGAGAGTTTCTGTCGCGACGAGAACCTTGTTCAGGTAGAACATAGCTTCTTGGCCATCGTATGACATTACAAGTTGATTCCACAGATCTTCACCAGCCTGAATCAATGGTAAACACGTCGTTAGTGTGAAACTGCTGTTTGTGATTGGCATAGTAGTACTGCGGCGCGCAAAATGTTCTAACGGTAATTGATACATTCTCCCAATAAGTTGCAATGTGTTATCGCGGAAGCAAAGAGGTTTTGGAATCTCTTGTAACACAATCAAACCCACACGTGTAAATGTGTTTTGATTTTATTCGAATCCCTCTTTGTGTTACATATTAAGCTCACATATCTATTCAAAAAGACAAGATTATTGACACAACATTTGATGATATTACTCACAGTAACGGTGAATGCGGCCTTTTCGGTTGAGTTTGCGAAGTAGCCCAGTGCGGCATTGGCATCAGACTGGGCAACGACGGAACCGTCAAGGCTGCACTCGGAGTTGTCGAGCAGAGATCGTACACCAGAAACATCGGCGGATCTCTTGAAGAAGAGGCTCACGGAGAACGACTCGAAGCGGTCGAAGGCGTTGCTGAAGTAGGCGAGCTCTAGCTTCGACTCGGCGCTGCTATTGAAAAAGCCGCACTTGCCAGACAGACAACCGTCGCTGGTCAGCTCGACGTTCTGGTTGAAGAGCCACAGACCCTTTGAGGCCGTGATGGAGTAGTCATCTTCGAACATCACACTGGTGATCTCCTCCATCTCCGAAATGTCTGAGAAACAAAATATATATAATTTATATATATATATATATATATATATATGTGTGTATGCATATATATATATACACACTGTATATATATATATATATACATTGTGTATATATATGCATACACACACAAACACACACACACACACACACACACACACACACACACACACACACACACACATATATATATATATCCCTGTCAGATATGTTCTAGTTTGAGGCGGCAATTATTTAAAAATAACGGAAACCAATTAATATATTAAAGCTTGCAAACCTTCTAATGGTACTATGGCAATCTTGTGTCTCACTGTATGATAACATCCATTATAACGTAAACGTAAATTGAAATATTTGACAAGCCCAACAGCAATGCGCAATGAATACATCACTTAAGCATTAGGATCTAAAAAGGACATTATTTACACAACTATTATAATAATACTTGATGTTTGATGTGGGCTCTAATTTATATACCGATATATGGTGATATGTATATAATGATTTGGACTTGATACAGAAATATACAACTCGAATTTTATGATTTGAAGCAAACACATCTCAATTGTTTTAAGATATTTAAATGCCGTTGAATTGTAGCAAGATTTATGTTATTACCTATGGCACTTAGGCTACCAATTTAATTTTTGTGTGGGTATTGCATGACACAGTTGTAACAAGTCATTCTTACATTGTATGTCCTTGCCCAGCAAACGACATATTAAAGTCACGATTACAATTACGGTTTCTGGTTCAACTCCACCTGCATCCAGCATGTGGCAACAGTAAGGGCTGTTGAACCAGCTTATATTAAAGAAATGTCTCAGGATTAGTGGTCGATAAGTAGATCCGTTATTATCATTAATACATCTACCACATAATAGACCAATCCTAATACTTACAAGGTTCAATTCGCACACACGTGCACACAGTGAAGTTGAAAGTAGTGCCTGGTGCACAGTCCATGGTTTCGTTGCCCAATATGAACTGCGTAGGGTTGTCCGCGACCACTCCGAGTGGGCAATCGCCTGAAACACGCATTTGGAGGAGGTCGACGCAGTGTCAAGAATGCAAGTTCTTGTACAACCCAGGTAGAATCAAAATTATGTAAGAAGCACACCTAACAAACTATTAATTTCGTGTTCAGTTTTATGTTTCTCTATAATTGTGGATTAGACGCATCGATGATATATATGCCGCACAACGTGATGGATGACATGAATAGTCTGATCCCTTTTTGCAAGGTGGATCGTTGTTAGTATAATGTGCTGCCTCTAATTTTAAATAAATACCTTCATTTATAAATATATGCGTAACCGCAAATCAGCAACTATGTGACATCAACTAATAGACTGCAACCAATCAGTGACGTAGGAATAGACGATTCCTCAAACTCACCAGTACCCTCGGTAGAGGGGAAGAATGTGCAGTCTCCCAAGCTCTCATCTCGTACACAGGTGAGGACGACCTGATCCCAAATCTCACACGGGTTGCAGGTTCGCTGGTAGGCGATGAACTCTTCCGTCGTTGTGTTGTATTCGCACTGGTAGTAGTTCTGGCATTTGCACGGATCAGCCAGCAGGCCGTAGACACTGTCGGCGCCGGACACCATCGGGCAATCAGCTGCACCGCAAATGGAGAAATAGAATCACAACGTTATACATGTTGACATAAATCAGATAATAATTAATATATTCGCGGACACTGTTGTTAGTAATTTATACTAGTTCAGAAACAAATCCCTGTAATTGTTATATTTTCAAACTGTGATATAACATAAGTGCAACATATATACCTGCAGCGTCCAAGGGCACACAGGCGCAGTCTTGGCTATCCACGTAGTCTCCCACACAAGGCTCCGCATCGCAAACACGGCTTCTGTATCTCTTCAAATCGCACATGCAATCTCCGAAGGACGACCAATCCCCGAAATCGGCGGCTGAAAAAGACGATAGAGTGCTATATGCAAACGTATATGTATATGTAAATCGGAATTATTTACTTATAAAAATCATAATTAAATCCAGATGTGCCGAGCGTGATAACACGTAATGTTGTACACATAATATATTCAATACACTGATGATATTATCAGCGTATTGAATACGTTGAATGTTGTATCGTATGTAATTGATATTTTCTTTTCCGTTATGTCTTATATATAACGATTTCAGAGATGGTGCCGTACCATCCAATCATAATTAATATTACACTTTACTGTAGAAGACTGTTTAGTGTTTCATCAAGAACTTTGCATCGACTCACCATTTTTGTTAATCATACCAATATTTCACATTACCACAATACACCAAAGCTTATAAGAAAGCAGTGAACACTTACCGGCCCGGAAGACTATCACTGATAGGACGGCAACAAGGAATGATCCCTTCATGATGATATCCTAAAGATAAAAAAATTGCAAATAGTAGGCTACTCTAAAAACATGAAAATGAAACGAAATGAAATACGCAACTTAGAAAAGATAACGTCTTTCACGTACAGCATACACATTGATCGATGACCATTCGAAAATGCGAAGGAACTTGCTTTGACTTAAATAACTGTTCAGCGAACGAAATGCAAGTAAACCACTCTACTATACCTAGTCTTGGCGGACGACGGATACGATTCTTCTGCACAGTTTGAGTCGAATGACCAATACCAGCGATCGCTTGTCTTTATATACCCAGTATATCTGACTGTTCGCCCACATTATTTCCTGTGCGTAGGTCGTGGATCGCTTACACTCGGACACATTTGTGATAAAGATAACGACGAAGTATGTGATTAAACATGCTTGATGTATATCTCGTAGGATCAAATTAAGCTCATGTTACACTAGTCCTGTATGTGGGTGGGTAAAAAAATGTTAGTACTGCAATTCTCCGTACGCGAACCAAATCATTTTAAAGTTTGGTTGTAAGGCACCTACAACACGTTACATTAATTTGTTACACGAACTTGATTTAACAACAAATGCTCCTGTGATTCTAGGAACGAAATACTGTTCATTCAAGTATAACATATTATGTCAAACTAGAACATCAGATGTGTGAATAAGAATTCCGATGTAAATGTCAATTAAAGTATGTACCACATACGCCTATGAAGTAAAGGTAAAGGTAAGTTCTTATATAGCGCAGTATCCATTCCGCAGGACTGCTCAAAGCGCTTTACGCTTTTCTCCCTTGCAGACCTGTTCAATCGAACACCATCTCGGCTTCTCTGGGAAGCATCCAGCCACGCTGCAATTAATACACGAAGACTATTCGTACACAGATATCCACCACTGTCTATAGCCAGGTACTCAATCATACAGCTGAGTGAACTGTAGCAACGTATAGTGAAGGAACGTGCCCAATGTTCGTCACCGCCGCACAGGATTCGAACCCGAGTTCTCTCGGTTGAGAGTCCGAAGCTCTGGCCACTGCATCACGGCGCTTCAATAAAAAATATTAAACAAATGCAGGTTCATAAACCAGACTAATACTAGATCATTGACTTTCCCGTTCCACGGAAAGATGGACACGATTGATAGGGAGAAACAGGGATTCCGTTATATTTAATTGGAACCAATTACCTTGGCTGCTTTATTCTATTTACTCTGATCATAACGTTCTGATGCACACTCTGTGGACATTGGCTCCAAAATTTCCACATACCTCCGGACAATATGGTTTGTCTTCATTCTGCTATGTCCTTCACGTTTGCATTGCATTAGCATTGAATGACGGTACTTATTGAAGAATTTGGGTGAATTTACACAAAACTTCAGACATGCTTGCAAACGTATGTGACATACAATCTCCTGTGCAACCAATAAAAAGACGCATTATACAAAGGCGACATTACACAATTATAACAATTTAACGATAATAACTATGACTAGTGTCTACTGTGTCACCAATTGGCAACACATTTGGTAATGGTGTGCTTTTTCTACGTCTCCCTGTCATGTGGAACTATCGATTTCCTGGCCAAAGGAATCCACTCTTTTGCACTGTCGGAAATGTTTTGTTTTCCCAATAATACATATATTAAGATACAATTGTTTTAACAATTTAACAAACGTTTTAACCAAACTAATGTGGGTTTGTTGCTATTGACTCATTTCATAGGTCATTTTGAGTTAGTTTTCGAATCTCCACGGGTGCTGGTGTTCGAATTTTCTGACTCACACATTACAAATCCATCGTAGGTCACGATTGTATATTTTCTTAAATCTTATATTTTCTTAAACATATACACGTTAAGATAACAGTGTACATTGTTAACCATATTCAGTTGAATTGTTTCCTATTATAACCCCTTTATCATATATAATTGTAATGTTATACATTTTGTATCTCCCTGTGTGTGCAAGTATTACTTCCCGTCCAAAGAGCATTCGCGACGTTATTGGGAATACGGGTTTAATTTGGCCAGCACATTAATGTTTTCAACCACAAACGTTGCAAAATAGCTCAATGGAGATCATACGAAAGGAGTTAAGTTTCTTTTACGTTATTCCTGGCCGCGCTCGAAATAACGGCGGACCCGCTGCCCAGGAATCCTCTTTTCGGACCCACAAGCAGGCCCTACCTAAAATAACAGGCATGTTTAGGTCGGGCTATTCATTAATAATTGGTCATAGGCCTACTTCTGTGACGGACTGTTATCGAATTTGGCGATTTCATAATCTATATGTACATAACATTGATGTACTGCATTAATTTATCGCCGCCTGGCTTTGGCCTATTGTCATAAGTCACAAGTCGTACTGGCTAATGAAGTTTTTGTCAATATTTCTGCAGCAGAATTACATTATTAATTTATCGCCACAATTTCGTATTCGTGAACGGTGAACGGTGAACGGTGAACCACACATAGCGTAGATCTGTTAGGCGTCACTTAGCAGTATGTATGTCCTTCTTCCTGTTCGACACATTCATATTGCAGGAGTACTATTCAGGTCGGTCTATGTTATGCAAGTAATTGCCGCTGCTGCGAGTCTAAGTCTGTATGTTCATTGTCTTTAAAATTCGCTTAACATAATCTAGTTTGCTTTATTGTCAGCTTTTTTCATCGTACTATATATTATGTTGTATTTGTATGTGTGCTTTTGTGTGTGTGTGTGTGTGTGCGTGTGTGCGTGTGTGCGTGCGTGCGTGCGTGCGTGCGTGCGTGCGTACGTGCGTGCCTGTGTTTGTGTTTGTGCGTGTAACTGTCATGGAATAATGTTCAGTAGAACGTATTTTCCCCCAACTTAGGCGGTCGTGTCCGGATCGTCTATTGAAGTTTAACTTCTTAGTTGTACTAAAATGAGTAATATGATACCTTGTTTAGCAAATAATAGCTAACATTGACAACATTTATTTCGTCCAGGTAGGCTTATGTCTCCATTAATGTCCTTTACGAGTAATTAAGTATTTCTGATCACATGTATTCATAATTCCGCCATCTTTATCCTGTAACATTGAAAATACGTCCATTTAAACATGTTTTTATACATTCATCCGTCTCAGTGTAATTATTATGTTTGACTAAACCCCACAGTTGCAAACTAACGGAATAGTTTTCAAAAATATCGCTGTCATTTACTCAACCCTTGAACGAAACGATCATTGGTGTGTTCGTCTGTGTAACAACTACCTTTCGCCACCAATCTCTCTCATCGGTTGGTTGAGGAAGACGTTTGAAGTTCATATATCTTCCTTATTTCAAGATTTAATTAGTTTTATTTACCACTCTCTCTAATTTATTGTGACATGTAGTATGTAAACACATGTAAACGTAGTAAACACATGTAAAATGGTTTTTAGTTATTGTTTTATTTGTTATGTTTTTTTAATTATTATATACAATGATATACATCATATATAACAACATGTATATCAATATTATAAGCCATTTAGGGCATCCAGTTGCTTCAGCTAGTTTCGTTTTTACTGGCGTCCTGCTATTCATTGTTACTACACGTACTTTGTCTTTGTATTTTTATGCAAAAAAAAACAATTTCAATTCAATTTCAATTCAAATAAAATTATAGAGCCTCTTTTATATTCAAATTATTCTAGCACATATGTCCATCCTCCGCCTGACGCTATATACACCTACACACGGCGTACATGATGTTTTATGTGACCCGTTTTTTCGAAATGCAATTTAAATTAAACGACCGTAAGTCATCGGCGAACCTCTGAACAATCGCAAAAACATGCGTAACGTTGAGAACAATGTAATATTGTGTGCGCATAGTGTCCGGTACGAACCTTAAAACTATTAAAAACCCTTTATCAAAGGTGGATGTCCAAACATGCGTTTCTTTTCTTCCAAGTGGGCGTAAATTATTCCATGACAGTTTGTACATACGTACATACATAGTTACATATACATACATTCATACATACGCACGCACGTACATACATACATACACACATACACACATACTTACATACATGCATGCATACATACGTGCATACATGCATATATGTATACAAACATACATACATACACGCATTAATAAATACATATACGAATGCACATATACGTGCATACATGCATACATACATACATACATAAATACACACATACATTCATATACACATACATACATGCATGCATACATACATAAATACATACATACATACATACATACATACATACATACATACATACATACATACATACATACATACATACATATACAAACATACATACACACATATACAAACATACATACACACATATACATACATACATACATACATACATACATACATACATACATACATAGATACATACATACATACATACATACATACATACATACATACATACATACATACATATAAACGTACGTACATACATACAAACATAAATACATACATACATACATACATACATATATACATACATACATGCATACGTACATACGTACATGGTTCATACGTAGGAACTCGGGTTCGAATCCTGTGCTAACATGTTCGAACCTTGGGCAAGTTCCTTCACTCCACCTTGTTGGATATTTGTGTACGAATGCTCTTCGCGCATTAACTGCAGCGTGGATGAACGCTCCCCAGCGAAGTCAAGATAGTGTTTGATCGAACACGTCTGCCAGGGAGAAAAAGTGTAAAGACCCTTAAGTAGTCCTAACAAATGGATTCTGTGTTACAT
The DNA here is from genome assembly GCA_020002185.1 of Paraescarpia echinospica. Taxonomy (NCBI): domain Eukaryota; kingdom Metazoa; phylum Annelida; class Polychaeta; order Sabellida; family Siboglinidae; genus Paraescarpia; species Paraescarpia echinospica. The sequence continues at coordinate 27,867,942 of CM034538.1, read as the reverse complement.
ATGAATTTACCTTTACTTTTTACATGTCTTCGATACATTGGAGATATTAAAGCACACTAGTAGATTATTTTACTTAAGTTGTGAGGCAAATAATGCACGTTGAGTGGTTTATCCCAAATGCAACCAAGTTGAGATTACTACCCATTGAGTAGTCATAAAATGTGCAATATGAGACCGTGTTTAGCAGATAACGCGCTAACCTTGACGCTTGTTTTGTTCAGGTATGCGTCCGTCTCCTCTAATGTCCTACACCAGTAATTCAATACGTCGTTCACATATATTGGTAATTGCACCATCTATATCCTGTTTAATTGAAAACAGTTCTATTTAAACACGTTTTATATGTTCATCAGTGTCCATGTAAATAAAATATTAAATTGAAAGCCTTGCTTGTAAAATATCGCTATAGTCTTAAAATCTCTCTCTCATTCTCTCAACCGTTGAACGCATAGAGCGTTAGTGTGCTCGTCTGGGTAACTCAATAACTACCCGTCGTCACCGTTGCCTCTGTCCTGGCTTGCTTCAAAAAGGACTTTGAGTTTCATATATCTTCCTTTCTTGAAGTTGTAGAGTCACATTGTGTGTTTAGTTGTACTAGCACAAATTATTAATGCATGATGCTTGTTTATGTGAGCAGTTCTTAGAAATGTAGTTTACGTTTAACACATAGTAATCATTCAATCTTCTTCACCCTGAGCCACTGAAAGCAGGTCACATGTACATCTACCTTAAATGTTCATCCGTTTCCATATAAATATGAACCACAGACTTATAAAATAAAGCAGTGGTTTTGAAATACCATTCTCATTCACTGAACCCTCGAATAAAACGATCGTTGATATGCTCGTTTGTGTAACTCAGCCACTACCCATCGCCTCCGGTGTTTCCTGGGTTGCTTCTATAGGGGTATATTTGAGTTTTATCTCTTCCTTTCCTGAAGTTGTAGAGCCGTGTCCTTCTTTTAATTTTTATCAGTAAAAATGTCCATCCTCCGATTGGCGCTACACAGGGGAAGGCAATGTTATTTGAGCCACTGGATTAGTTGAGCCGCCCATGTTTCCCAGAAAACTACAACAGCGATTGTTGTTTAGTTCCAACTAGTGATAGAACATGTTATTAGACCATAATTAATATACACTATGTGAAACTTGTCACAATGGTTCGAATATAAGAGCTAAACGTACGTTTTTTGATGATTAACGAAACGTTTGGTGATTGCGATTACTATTTGTTAGTGTGTAAATTATCAAGGCATGTCGCCGTATGTTACTGTCTCCGCAGTTACAAATTGTTTAACTACACATTGGTAACAAATTAATTTTTGATCGATTCGTGTATTATTGAGACATTCACTATAACATACTTAATATCGAAATGGGGCTAGTTGTGCTGTACGGGAGAGGGGGAGTTAAGCATTTGGCAAGGAATCAAGATGTGTGTTGTTTTAGTAGAAAATACGTCATAGAGTTGCAGTTGGTTATATTGTGGTTGTAATGGGTCTTTAATAGTATCTTAAATAATTGTGTTAAATGCTTAGTTATTAGTTGTGGCTTGTCAGCGATTTTTTTATTCTTTGGGTCGGTGTCTTGATTGTGTTTATTATGAAGTTTTAGCAGAAGGCCTGCGTAAACAAAAAACATTTACCAACTTGGGGTCAACTTACCCCGCGCAGTGGCACGATTTACCACATACATAGTGTTAGTTGTGCCATTTGACCCGCCTTCTTTGAATTAGCTATATATATATATATATATATATATATATATATATAGTTATCTATTCATGTTAGACACATTTTATTTGTTGCAAAAGATCAACACATAATCATACACAAAACAATATTTTCACACAGGAATACAATTTTGTCATTGATATTAAAAATAAAAAAAATGGCCCAACTAACTCTGCCTTCCCCTACACATAGAAGGCTCGCACATGACGGTTCTATATGCAATTTACGTGATAGGACCGTAATTCATCAGCGAACAATCGCAGAAAAGTCGCGTAATATTGAGAAAAATCTATTTATATCCGCCTAACGACCGGTACGACAAGAACCCTGAACAATCTAATTATATCCGCCTAACGTCCGGTACGACAAGAACCATTAAAGCCGTGATACACAGGCACTTTTTGGCTGACCTGACCAGTCCTCATCACGCGAGAATCTCTCTGACTGCCGTGTATCCACTACACCGACTGCGTTGTAGAGAACCTAAGTGTGACGTCACGCTGCAGCGCTGGTTCCAACAAATGTCTCCCGTCCTATCTGTTAGCATGGTTTTATGTTTTGTTCCAAACTGTAATCATTATTCGGAAAGTCATACTTATAGTTCTTTATGGTTCCCATAAGTTGAATATGAGAAGCATATATGGGTGAAACAAAGTTGGTATTTTGTGTATTCTGGAACGTAAAAACGTTATGATCAGAGTAAATAGAATAAAGCAGCCAAGGTAATTGGTTCCAATGAAACATAACGGAATCCCTGTTTCTCCTCTTTAACAGTGTCCATTCTACCGTGGAACAGGAAAGTCAATGATCTAGTATTAGTTTTGTTTATGAGCATTTGTTTTATAGGCGTACGTGGTACATACTTTTATTTATACTTACATCGGAATTCTTAATCACACATCTGATATTCTAGTTCGATATAATATGTTCTACTTGATTGAACAGTAGTTTGCTTCTAAAATCACAGGAGCATTTGTTGTTAAATCAAGTTCGTGTATCAAATTAATGTAACGTGTTGTAGGTGCCTTACAACCAAACTTTAAAATGATTTGGGTCGCGTTCGGAGAATTGCAGTACTAATATTGTTCGACCCACCCACCTACAGGACCAGTGTAACACGAGCTCAATTTGATCCTACGATATATACATCAAGCATCTTTAATCACATTCTTCGTCGTTATCTTCATCACAAATGTGTCCGAGTGTAAGCGATCCACGACCTACGCACAGGAAATAATGTGGGCGAACCGTCAGAGGTACGGGTATATAAAGACAGGCGATCGCTGGTATTGGTCATTCGGCTGAAACTGTGCAGAAGAATCATATCCGTCGTCCGCCAAGACTAGGTATGGTAGAGTGGTTTACCTGAATTTCGTTCGTAGGACAGTTATTTAAGTCAAAGCAAGTTCCTTCACATTTTCGAATGGTCATCGATCAACGTGTATGCTGTACGTGAAAGACGTTATCTTTTCTAAGATGCGTATTTCATTTCGTTTCATTTTCATGTTTTTAGAGTAGCCTACTATTTGCATTTTTTTATCTTCAGGATATCATCATGAAGGGATCATTCCTTGTTGCCGTCCTATCAGTGATAGTCTTCCGGGCCGGTAAGTGTTCACTGCTTTCTTATAAGCTTTGGTGTATTGTGGTAATGTAAAATATTGGTATGATTAACAAAAATGGTGAGTCGATGCAAAGTTCTTGATGAAACACTAAACACTCTTCTACTACAGTAAAGTGTAATATTAATTATGATTGGATGGTACGGCACCATCACTAAAATCGATATATATGAGACATAACGGAAAAGAAAATATCAATTACATACGATACAACATTCAACGTATTCATTACGCTAATAATACCAGTGTATCGAATATAGCACTCTATCGTCTTTTTCAGCCGCCGATTTCGGGGATTGGTCGTCCTTCGGAGATTGCATGTGCGATTTGAAGAGATACCGAAGCCGTGTTTGCGATGCGGAGCCTTGTGTGGGCGACTACGTGGATAGCCAAGACTGCGCCTGTGTGCCCTTGGACGCTGCAGGTATATATGTTGCACTTGTGTTATATCACAGTTTGAAAATATAACAATTACAGGGATTTTTCTCTGAACTAGTATAAATTACTAACAACAGTGTCCGCGAATATATTAATTATTATCTGAATTATGTCAACATGTATAACGTTGCGATTCTATTTCTCCATTTGCGGTGCAGCTGATTGCCCGATGGTGTCCGGCGCCGACAGTGTCTACGGCCTGCTGGCTGATCCGTGCAAATGCCAGAACTACTACCAGTGCGAATACAACACAACGACGGAAGAGTTCATCGCCTACCAGCGAACCTGCAACCCGTGTGAGATTTGGGATCAGGTCGTCCTCACCTGTGTACGAGATGAGAGCTTGGGAGACTGCACATTCTTCCCCTCTACCGAGGGTACTGGTGAGTTTGAGGAATCGTCACTGATTGGTTGCAGTCTATTAGTTGATGTCACATAGTTGCTGATTTGCGGTTACGCATATATTTATAAATGAAGGTATTTATTAAAAAAATAGAGGCAGTACATTATACTAACAACGATCCACCTTGCAAAAAGGGGATCAGACTAATCATGTCATCCTTCACGTTGTGCGGCATACATGTATGTGTGTGTGTGTGTGTGTGTGTGTGTGTGTGTGTGTGTGTGTGTGTGTGTGTGTGTGTGTGTGTGTGTGTGTGTGTGTGTGTGTGAGTGTGTGTGTGTGTGTGTGTGTGTGTGTGTGTGTGTGTGTGTGTGTGTGTGTGTGTGTGTGTGTGTGTGTGTGTGTGTGTGTGTGTGTGTGTGTGTGTGTGTGTGTGTGTGTGTGTGTGTGTGTGTGTGTGTGTGTGTGTGTGTGTGTGTGTGACGATATGCGTCTATTCCACAATTATAGAGAAACATAACACTGACCACGAAATTAAAAATAGTTTGCTAGGTGTGCTTCTTATATCATTTTGATTCTACCTGGGTTATACGAGAACTTGCATCCTTGACACTGCGTCGACCTCCTCCTACTGCGTGTTTCAGGCGATTGCCCACTGGGAGTGGTCGAGGACAACCCTACGCAGTTCATATTGGGCAACGAAACCATGGACTGTGCACCAGGCACTACTTTCAACTTCACTGTGTGCACGTGTGTGCGAATTGAACCTTGTAAGTATTAGGATTGGTCTATTATGTGGTAGATGTTGTATTAATGAAAATAACGGATCTACTTGTCGACCACTAATTCAGAGATATTTCTTTAACACAAACTGGTTCCTCAGTCCTTACTGTTGCCACATGCTGGATACACGTGGAGTTGTACCAGAAACCGTAATTGTAATCGTGACTTTAATATGACGTTTGCTGGGCAAGGACATACAATATAAGAATGACTTGTTACAACTGTGTCATGTAATACCCACACAAAAATTAAATTGGTAGCCTAAGTGCCATAGGTAATAACATAAATCTTGTTACAATTCAACGGCATTTAAATATCGTAAAACAATTCAGATGTGTTTGCTTCAAATCTTAAAATTCGAGTTGTATATTTCTGTATCAAGTTCAAATCATTATATAGATATCACCATATGTCGGTGTATAAATTAGAGCCCACATCAAACATCAAGTATTATTATAGTAGTTGTGTAATAATGTCCTTTTTAGATCCTAATGCTTAAGTGATGTATTCATTGCGCATTGCTGTTGGGCTTGTCAAATATTTCACTTTAGGTTTACATTATAATGGATGTTATCATACAGTGAGACACAAGATTGCCATAGTACCATTAGAAGGTTTGCAAGCTTTAAGATATTAACTGGTTTCCATAATTATTTTAATAGTTGCCGCCTCAAACTAGAACATATATGACATGGATATATATATATATATATATATATATATATATGTATATGTGTGTGTGTGTGTGTTTGGGGTATATATATATATATTTATAAATGATATATATTTTCTTTCTCAGACATTTCGGAGATGGAGGAGATCACCAGTGTGATGTTCGAAGATGACTACTCCATCACGGCCTCAAAAGGTCTGTGGCTCTTCAACCAGAACGTCGAGCTGACAAGCGACGGTTGTCTGTCTGGCAAGTGCGGCTTCTTCAACAGCAGCGCCGAGTCGAAGCTGGAGCTCGCCTACTTCAGCAACGCCTTCGACCGCTTCGAGTCGTTCTCCGTGAGCCTTTTCTTCAAGAGATCCGCCGGAGTTTCTGGTGTACGATCTCTGCTCGACAACTCCGAGTGCAGCCTTGACGGTTCCGTCGTTGCCCAGTCTGATGCCAATGCCGCACTGGGCTACTTCGCAAACTCAACAGAAAAGGCCGCATTCACTGTTACTGTAAGTAATATCATCATCCTAAGCCTAAAATGTTGTGTCAATATTCTTGTCTTTTTGAATAGATATGTGAGCTTATATATGTAACACATAGAGGGATGCGAATACAATCAAAACACATTTAAATGTGTGGGTTTGATTGTGTTACAAGAGATTCCAAAACCCATTTGCTTCCGCGATAACACATTGCAACTTATTGGGGGAATGTATCAATTACCGTTAGGACATGTTGCGCGCCGCAATATTATTAAACCAATCCCAAACAGCAATTTCTCACTAACGATGTGATTACGATTGACTCAGGCTGATGAAGATACGTGGAATCAACTTGTGATGTCATACGATGGCCAAGAAGCTAACTTCTACCTGAACAAGGTTCTCGTCGCGACAGAAACTCTCGGTGGTGCGTTATTGCAATTCATTGAGCGTTTTCCTACAGCAACTCTTGTATCTTCATAGTGCTACTTTAGAATATAGTCTATCTAAACTGACTTAATAACAACATAACAGTGAAATTAAAGAGTTGATTTTTATTTCATCGCATCAGTGGAATCACAGTTGTGATTCATCACTAAAACACTCATCCAGGATCTCTTGTAATTGTATACGGAGATGGACTGAACAACGTTGAATAAATTGTTTGGCAGTGTGCGGTAATCTAGCAAGTGGAAAATGTTACGACATACAATAAAAACAATGTTAAGAAGCGGTCCGAGCAGAGCGTAAAGCCGTAAACCTTAGATTGCTATGCATACTAAATCGGCTTACACTATCAAGTCTCCAAAAGGTGTATGGGTTCGCTAAAAACTATCGCTTCTCGTACGACATGCGTGCATACTTTGGGTAACATAAGTTATATTTCATTATGTACAGGGCGATTGAACCGTGTCAAGGCCTCGTTGGTGCTCGGTGGCTGCACGTGTGGCGGTGATTGCTTCTTCGATGGATATCTGGATTCGGTACGTACCTTTGAATACAGGTTCTTAATTGTTTGCTACGCTAATTATTTAATTCCACTTAATTATTTTAGACCTCTCGTATCCTGGCATGCTTTGTTTTCTGATTAACTGATTAACCGTAATAGCGCTGACAATAACGTTATTTTTAATAGAAATCCGTAAACATGTCAGTCGGGTGATGATTAATTATAACTTCCGTTGTCAAGTGTAGTTAAACGCGGATTTGAAACTATAATAATACTATAGTTAACATCGAATTTTTTTTAACGCATATATGTCGTCCACACCTGCAGTGCATCCTTATAATAAAAAACCCTTTACCCAAGCTGTTCAGCTGATCATGAATAATACATTTGAATTCAAATTATTTCAACCATAACGAAAATCCCGCTTTAGAATTGATGACAGCATTTCTGGTCCAATGAAAGAAAACAAAAATATCGATATTTATCAAATCGATTTCGGATATAAACTGTAACCCGAAGCATTAACTAATCACTGGTCAAACAATACGTTATTACTGGTGACGGTTAAATGTTGTCAACAATAACCAAGCAGATACGTTGTCTCACTCTATAATATGTTGCTCTCTCGACAGATCTGCTTCCTCAAGGGAGCTTTGGACCAGTCCGGTGTCGAGCTCCTGTACGACAACCCCAGCACATGTGTATCCATCTAAGACTCATTGGTTCACTGAATGATTCTGTAAAATTACATTCAATGACGTGATGTGAGAATACCCTACCTTTCAACCAACGAACGTGTATTTAGTTTAATCACCATAATAAAATAGTATTGCATTGAAAACCGTCTGTCTGTTTTTATTTGAGTTGCATGACAATAAATTTATATAATATCATTACGGCAAGAAGGTGTAATTCCACAGAGAACGGAACACGTACGTAGAACAATGTGTGAGAAACAAACGGTGGCGGATCTTGTATGTCGGAATGGAGACAACAGGGGCAAGGCTAATATCACCAGTTATGTTTTTATTTTTATTTACTAGTCATATATATATATATATATATATATATATATACATGTATACATATATACAAAATAAAAGGAAGTGCTTATTGGTGGACATTCCCAAATACCCCCAACTACGCCAACGCTGATAAAGAAAGTCAAATGCAAGCAGATCGACAATAAAGAGTCGAAAAAAAGATCATTCTATATTATGTTTTACACCTTGTGACACCCATATGGTATACATATATATATATATGTGTGTGTGTGTGTGTGTGTGTGTGTGTGTGTGTGTGTGTGTGTGTGTGTGTGTGTGTGCGTGCGTGTATCAAAAAGAAACTGAAACGTTTTTTGTGTTCACTTTATGAAGAAACTTAGCTAATTCCAGTAATATCAACAATTTTATTATAATGATGTTTATTAAAATTAGATTCTTGAATTATTTGTGTATACTTAATACACACCTGGATTTAGACAAATCTATCTAAGTAATTAAAAAGTTGAAATCTTCAAAACTTGTAATGTTTAAACGTTTACTAGTTAAATAATTGTATTATCATTAATTACTACATTACAGATTTTTTAATTAACAGTTACTGTTTAACATTAAATTTGTTTTTGTTATAGGTGGTTCCGCTAAAATCCCTTGCGGGTTTCTTAGGAATGTCCTAAGTTACACAACAATACTCTACTGTATTACTTTGTCTTGTATCTTTGCAACTTAAATAAGCTTACTATAATTTTTTTTATTTGTTTAAATATAATTCAACCGTTCATATTATGCTTTTTCGAATCCGTTTATCTTAGATAACCTTGGATCAGACGAGTAGCGCTTGTTGCTGGTATTCATAAGCAAACTTAAATTACTTCTAGATGCTACACTCCATCCTTTATTCAGTAGATCATAAGATTTATGATATTCGTGTACAAAACATCGGCCGAGCAACCGTGCCGGTCTGTGCTGACATCAATCAATATACGACGTTTGCGTAATTACTACCCTCTAAGGAAACACGTAAGATTGGATTTAACCTCCACAAAATGATATCAAAATGGTATTATTAGAAAGCTGTGCCCATTTTGGCGTCATAAACAAACTAACTAGGTTAAACTAAACTTAACATTTTAATATATGATAACTTTTTCTAAAACTTATAATTGATAGCCTTACCAATCTGCGCAATGAATGGATCGAACCGGGATTAAACATATTAATGTGCTGATGAAGGTATAAGCACTAATGACTTCTTCATGCAGGACTAGGAAAAGCAGCATCCACATATGTGCCTAGTATGTTCCTGTTCGCATAACAACCAAAAATTATTTCACCCAGTCCCTGGCATTCGGTGCTTTATAGCACATGGTAAGAAATGTGTGCCGCATTCTGTGCTCTATCATATTAACGACATCACAGAAAAGTGTATGAATGTATGTACGTACGTACGTATATATGCATGCATGTATGTACGTATGTATGTATATATATGTATGTATGTATGTATGTATGCATGTATGTGTATGTGTATATATGCGTATGAGCGTATAAGTGTATGGATATTAAAACGCTGTCATGGATTAATGTAGGCCCCATCGGTAGAAAAGTAACGCATTTCTTTGTTTGGAAATTTGTTGGCGTGCCGTCATAGTCACGTAAACTTGAAAACTTTCGAATACGTCAGATCGACACCGACTACAATCGACGTAGTCGGAAGTTTTCAATTTGACGTGATTATGACGTCACACCGTCTTCCAGTATAACGCAGTCGGTGTAGTGGATACACCGCAGTCGGAGAGAGTCTCGAGTGGTTTGGTCTGGTCAAGTCGGCCAACAAATGTCTGGGTTTCACGGCCTTGATGGTTCTTTTCGTACCGGACGTTAGGCGGATATGATTATATTTTTGTCAACGTTACGTGAGTTTTCTGCGATTGCTCGTTGATAAGCTACGGTCGTATAATGTAAACTGCATATAAAAACGTGTGAGAGTCTTCTATGTGTAGGAGAAGGCTGTGTTAGACCCATTTTTCATTGTATTTAATATATACGACAAAATTGTATTCATATATGAAAATTGTGTTTACTTACGTAAACTATGATTATTTGTAATTTTTTTGCGACAAATCAAATGTGTCTAACATGAATATATAACTAAATATAGCTCATTCAAAGAGGGGTGGTCAAATGGCTAAACAAGTATTATGTGTGGGGTAAATTTTGCCACAGCTCGGGGTAAGGTGAGCCGCTGCTGGTAAAGCTTTTAGATTACGCAGGCCATCTGTTGAATATATAATCAACACAATAAAGACTCCGACCCAATGAATACACAAAAATCGCTGACAAGCCAAAAACGCATAATTAATCATTCAACACACTTAATTAAGATGATATTAAAGGCTCCTTGCAACCACAATATAACCAACTGCATGTATGATGCCCTATACATATGCGATGTGCCCATTTCCCAATGTTCACGAACACATGAACTCTATTATGTATTTTCTAATAAAGCAACACGCATCTTAATATCTTGCCAAATGCTTAACTCCCCCTCCCCCGTATGGCTCAACGTGACCCATTTTTATATTAAATATGTTATAATGAATGTACCAATAATACAAGAATCGATAACAAAATAATTGTTTACCAATGCGTAGTTAAACAATTTGTAACTGCGGGGACTCTAAAATACAAATACAGCGACATGCTTCGATAATTTACAAACTAGCAAATATTAATCACAATCACCAAACGTTTCGTCAATCATAAAAAACGTACTTTTAACTGTTATTTTCGAACCATTGTGACAATTGTCACATGATGTATGTTAATCATGTTCTAATAACATGTCATATAACTAGTTGGAACCAAACAACAGTCGCCTTTGTAATTTTCTGAGCAACAGGGGTGGCTCAACTAACTCAGTGGCTCAATTAACTTCCCCTGTGTAGCGCCAATCGGAGCCTGGACATTTTTACTGATAACAATTAAAAGAAGTATGTGGCTCTACAACTTCAAGAAAGGAAGAGACAAAACTCGAATATATTCTTAAAGCAACCCCGGAAACACGGGAGGCGATGGGTACTGGCTGAGTTACACAAACGAGCACATCAACGATCGTTTTATTCGAGGGTTCAGTGAATGAGAATTGTATTTCAAAACCACTGGGTTATTTTATAAGTCTGTGGTTCATATTTATATGGCAACGGATGAACATATAAGGGAGATGTACATGTGACCTGCTTTCAGTGGCTCATGGAGAAGAATATGGAATGATTACTACGTGTTTAACGTAAATTACATTTCTAAGAACTGCTCACATAAACAAGCATCATGCATGAATAATTTGTGCTAGTACAACTAACCACACAATGTGGCTGTACAACTTCAAGAAAGGAAGATATATGAAACTCAAAGTTTTTCTTGATGCAAGCCAGAAGAGAGACAACGGTGATGACGGGTAGTTATTGAGTTACCCAGACAAGCACACCAACGCTCTGTACGTTCAACGGTTGAGAGAATGAGAGTGAGATTTAAAATTTAACACTATATTTACATGGAACTGTTTTCAATGAAACAGGATGAAGACGGTGGAATTCCAATACATACGAACGTCGTATTGAATTACATTAGAGGAGACGTACGCAAACCTGGACAAAACAAACGTCAACGTTAGCGTGTTATCTGCTAAACACGGTTTCATATTACACATTTTATGACAACTCAATGGGTTATTATCCCAATTTAGCTGTAGTTGTGATAAACG
>CM034538.1:27738662-27851162 GCA_020002185.1 Paraescarpia echinospica | reverse complement strand
ACACTGACGATCTGGCTAGGATATGTCCTGTTTTGTTTTTATATATAAAACTTTATTTTGACACCGTCAAAACCGGGACGGTTGCCCCGTTCACGGGTGTGTGCAAGCATTAAAATACTAAATAGCTTAACATTATAATTAGTCCATGTAAATAATTAAATAATACTAACGATAGGTTATAGATTAAAACATGTTAAAACTGTAGAATGTTCGTCTGTGTAAATTATTTAAAATAGATATTTACAAATTAAACTGCATTCGTTAAAAGTAATATTAAATGTGTGAAATATTAAAAACACTAATACCATGATAATAAATAAGATAATATGTAATATGTGTGTTAAAGTCCAATGTCAGTCATGTAAAACACATTAAGTGGAGAAGAACAATGTATTTAGTTGTTTCTTAAATTGAGTGAGATTGCCGTTGTTGCGCATGTTCATGGGAAGTTTGTTCCACAGAGTGGGGCCAGCATAAGCAAATGCACGGCGGCCGAAACGTTCTAAGTTCACTCTAGGAATATGCAAGAGTAACCCGCTTGCAGACCGTAGGGAACGGCGTGGTGTATACACCTTTTATATTGGTGTAATAGTGTCGCAAGGTACTTAGGTGTACCATCGTATAATGCCCTGTGCACAAGGACGAGTATCTTAAACTCAATACGCCTCCTAACAGGCAACCAGTGTAATTTCCGCAGTATTGTCGTCAAGGACTGCCGATCGCCCCGCCGAATCTGCATAACAATTCGAGCCGATCGTTTATTCCGAAAAGCATCGCATTACCATAGTCAAGTCGCGATGTCACTAGTCCGTGGACCAGACTGTTACATGCACTGGTGGTAACAGAATCTCGTATCTTTGCAATTTGTGACAGGTGATAACAGGCGTTGCGACACACGTTCGCTACTTGTGATGCCATCGATAGATCAGTGTCAATGACAAATCCGATATCTCGGATAACGGAAGAGGTGTCAACGAACTGGCCACATATGTTGACGCGGCTTAACGATATAGGAGTACGCAGACTTGGCGAACGGATGACAATGTCTTCAAATTTGGTGTCGTTCATCACGAGTCCGTTGTCATGGAGCCATATTTTCACTTCCTGTATGCAGGCCTCCATATGTGCAAGAGCCTGTGTGTGGTCGGTTGGTGGGAAAGTGATGTAGAGTTGAGTGCCGTCTGCATATAGGTGGTGTTGAATGTTGTGCTGTTGTAAAAGTTTGGTTAAAGGTGCGATATACGCGTTAAAAAGTATCGGTCCCACGACAGACCCTTGCGGCACCCCTGTCATTATGGTGTTTATTTCCGACACGCCATTCTTTACACGTACTATGTTCGATCACATAGATCAGTGTGTTTGTTTCCTTTCAGTAAAAAGGAAACAGTTCTTTTACATAATACTTAAAATATTCACTTGAAATATCTTATCGGTCGCATGAAGTCGAACGTTATGTCCTCCGCCTGCACACAAACGCACACATGCAAACACGCACACGCACACACGCCACACACACACTCTCACATACACACACACACACACACACACACACACACACACACACACACACACACACACACACACACACACACACACACACACACTCACTCACTCACTCACTCACTCACTCACTCACTCACACACACACAAACACACACATTGTCTTACCTGTTTGTTACGTCTACGGCGACGCCGTACGTTCTCACATAACGTCCCATAACTCTGGCCCTCTCTGCGCCGCCTGCCTTGACCACTTCAACTTTGTCGGTGTTCGTGAAGTAGATCTTGCCGGTCTCCGTGTCAACGTGTGCGTGAGCGTGAGCGTGAGCGTGTGCATGTGTGTGAGCGTGTGCGTAAGCGTGTGCGTGGTGTGTGTGTGTGTATGTGTGCGTGTGCGTGTGTGATTTAAAACAGGTTTTAAAAGTGTCAAACTGCTTGTATTTGTGCAGTTTGAAATTGTTCCACTTATTTCCCATACGGTTGACACAAACAGTTGATTCAGTTCAGTAAATCATTTAACCATCTTCGTCTTAATAAGTGCCTATACCCGTCAAGTTTTCCCAAGCGTGGGAAACCATTCCTCATAACTCATTTGGAAAAGTCTGGAATCATAAATGAGCCCGAAACAACCTCTGTGCTACAATGTGTGGTAAATAAATGGAACAATCCCATTCTGCTCAGATAAAGCAGTTTGACACTTTTTAAAACTTGTTGCAAATACAGTTTGTTTTTCTCCACATTACATTATTATGCATATTGTACATATAGTTTTGTTCCGGTAATATATGTAAATCATCCGATTGTCCCATAGTGCTACATTTAAATATATCAGACAATTCAAATGTATAACAAAAAGGTGAAGGCTAAAGACCGCCTTAAAAGACTTACCTGCATTGACTACGGTTTGTTGGATGGAACCGTCTAGTACCGCCCGACTGATGGCGTGTTTGCCAGTAGATGTGGTCACGGCAGCAGTCCACGACAACGGCCGATATCTGATCTGTGATAATAAAAATTGAGAAATTTAGAGAAGTTGGTGGAACGAGATTGCCCATAAAATGTTTAGTATCAAACAACTGCAGTTGTGCGATCTTTATCAGTAGGCTTTGAGAAAGAAATTTGTTCAGATTCATCATGATCCCAATCATCCGCTCAATTCTGCTTCTGAAATAATTGACTTACGTACGGCAACAGTGGTAATCATGTTAGAGATATATACACCTACGAATCGGCACAACGACGCTCTATCCTGGTCACTGACTACAAAGGGTATTACAGGGAAATGTGTGTAATAAAAAAAAATGTTGCACTTTGTCACATTTCAATATTTTTTTATTTCTGGTTAGAAGCTGTTTACTTTGAATAGTAACGAACCGGATGGTTTCTCCGTAAAATCTCTTCTTGCAAATAACATTCAGTAAAACTCGACATTGTGTTTCTGTCGTGATAACAATACAGTGGTGGTTGCTGGACTTTACAATTCGCGCCTTTTCATTATCTATAACAGGATCAGTGCAGGTTCACCGCCACTGCCGATACATTCTGTAAATAATTGACTGCACAGTGCGGCTACGGTCCACTTCACTACAACACTAGTGATGTTACAAAAATGTGCTGTTGGTCAGGTCTGCTATGTACGGTGGTCTACTAGTCCGGAAGCAAACTAACCTTTTACCAAATTTAAACATATTGCTTAGCACAGTGCTTTTCAATCGAGTCCCCAGAACATCCTTCTAAAATTCTTCCAAAATCCCTGCACGAGAAAAAGGATAATCTTCATAAATCCAATTTGGCCGCCACATAGTGATGATGATGATGGCTTTATTATAGAAAACTATGATACAATGCATTCGATGGTACATATTATGATTGTACAAATGACTCTTTTCCCTCTCAATACATGTAATACATATGTACTTCCATGTTGCATCATAATTTAACAACAACAAAACAGACTGTGTAGTTGAGGAGAGAAACAAAGCAACACAAATCAGAGTAATAATATCTTCACGAAAACATGCATTAAAACGTTACAAATCCATAAGTATATGTTTGGATGAGTATTTAATTTGAGTCCAATATGGCTCAATATGGCCACTAAACGTAAATTGTTTGCGATAGATAAGATCAAACACATCGAAACGTATTGATATTTGGCGGTAAAATACCACTCTATAATTATGAATCACTAGAATATTTCATCTGACAATAAATATATAGAAAACAATTTGTTAAGTGGCGGTCATATTGTATTCATACAAATATTAAACATTTCCCATACAGAGCTTTCCGTGTAAAAACAATTACTTTGCACTTTATTTTAATTTGAGATCGGGAACAATTAGATTGTTTTCCTGGGCCATAGTATATCTTGTCCCTGACCCAAGTTATAAGTCATTAATAACCCATGTCATTAATCATGAATAAGACAGATGATGCCCATCCACTTAACTTAGCATTTCAGAAACTTCCATCTGGCAGGCGCATTAAAGTTCCTCTTCCACGAAAGAATGTATATAAGAAGTCATCTGTATCTTCAGCCGTTGCTGTCCTGAATACTGCACTCAGATTATGTGTCAGTAGAGCTGCAGTTTTGAGTGTGGGTGGGAGAGGAGAGAGTATACATGCATATTTATATGATGTTTATATCATATCATATATTACTTTAATCTGCATTTATCAGGTATTAATTACACAGTTTCTTATCACTGTATGTTCTGACAATGCAGATAGTGATGTTCTGGGAGTACTTGTGTTTGACAATTTTTAGGCCACGGGATATGCTCGGTAAAACTTTACATTTAATCAATCGGCTCTTTAGGTGGTAAGTTTAGTTTTCGTTTTAGGATACTTTAATGTGTTATCTATATATATTTTACTCGTAAAACTTCATATGTGTTGGGATATCTTTAGTTTATATTTTATTTAATTTATTTGTTATATTTATTTTGTTGTTGTTGTTGTTGTTGTTGACAGAGCTAATCAATTGATTGGATCGTCAACGGATGAGCCTAAAGACCATTTTATGTTTTAAAATGTATTGTTTTTGCACAGACAATAAAGTATTTTTGATTTGATTTGATTGTATTGAAGCATTTAGTTGTGGCGTCGGAAGAATATTTACGTTAAATATACTATGGATATTCTCGCAGTGGATTGTCTCTTTAGCTTGTGCCATTTGGCAGTTCCACACAGGTTTTAGTGATCACAAACACCTTCCTTCTGTTGAGCGTCGCCCCTGTTTATTTATTAGTGCATTTTTATGGTACCAACTTATAGGAACACATTTTACATTATTTCTTCCTGTAACAACAGTTGATGAAGTGAGGAAAACAATGATATACTCCAAAAATAAGTCTTGTGATCTTGATCCATTTCCGACTATGCTGCTAAGACAACAATTCAGAACTCACATACCGACAGATCGATGTCACACAGAAGCGAATAACTTATGTAAGTCGTCCTCACCAGCAGCCTGAATACGATATAGTTACTACTGATGTCATGCGTAAACCACGCTCTCGATATCACAGAACTGTCGTGTTATTATTGCACACGTACGTATCCAACATGTTTATAAATTCTCACCACATTGGTACATACCCGTCCTTGTCATTTATAAAAAGTGGGTGTGTCTCGTTATTTGGAAAACCTCTGACTGCACTACGTCCTTCAACTGCACACCTTTGAGCCATCCAAATGCAACCCTCTTCGGGTTGTTCCAATAACAATAAAAAAGTAAAAAAATGTAAGTTTTTTTTATACAACGCAGTATCCCGTCTTCAGGACTGCTGAAAGCGCTTTACAATTTACTCCCTGGCCGACCTGTTCAATCGAACATCATATTGACTTCTCTGGTAAGCATTCGGCCACGCTGCAATTAATGCGCGAAGACTATTCGAAGACTATTCGTACACAAATATCCACCACTGTAACCAGGTACTCATTCATACAGCAGGGTCTACTGGAACAACGTAGAATGGACGCACCCCGGTTCTCTCGGTGGAGAGTCCGAAGCTCTAGCCACTGCGCTCCACGAAATACTATACTAAGTAGTATTTACAGGAAAGTGTAATAGTAATTATAATTGGCTGGCAGAAATCATCTCCGATGTAATTATATAAGATACATCGTAAAGATCAACAATATGAATTGCATACGATACACATTCATTGAATTCAATACACTGACATGGGCATACGTTCAGCGCATCTATATTTCAACATGTTTTAGGCAATCAGATAAGTATGATTCACCTATATGCTAGCACATATGGTAGCAATGTGATTACAACATAATGTTTGCATTTGTGTTCGTTTGCACATGGCACTACGTCGTGGTCTTTCAGCCGTCGATTTCGGGCCGTGGTCGTCCTTGCATGTGCGATTTAAAAAGCTACACAAGACGTGTTTGCGAGTCGGAGCCTTGTGTGGGCAACTACGTGGAGAGCCAATACTGCGACTGTGTCTCCTTGGACGCTGCAGGTGTGCTGCACTTTTGTCATATCACAGTTTGAAAATAAAATAATTACTGGGAAATGATCGAGCACTTCCCCATCAATGTATATATTGCCAAGTACGCATTCGTACAGCTGAGTGAACTGAAGAAATGTAGAGTAAACGAACTTGCCCAATGTTCGATACCGCCGCAGAGGATTCGAACCCGCGTTCTCTCAGGGGAGAGTCCGGAGCTCTAACCGCTGCGCTACTGCGTTCCACAAAAAAGTAGTACCCCGCCTCTCCATCAGACCTCCAACTTCCCCGCTTGAGGTCACCAACTGAACTCCCTCTTGAGACCTCCAAAAGAACCCCCTTGAGTGTTTCCAGCAGCTACTGTAACTTAGTAATATTAATAATACAATATCTTCATTGAAGATAGCCCAAATAAATACGGCGCAAGTTAATAAATATACACTGAAGTGCTTTACAGTGGGGTTCTGATACACACACAATCACTCACCATATACTTTGGTTACATATAAAATTTAACTAAAATAAAATTAATTTGACATTGTAAACCGGTGTCTAGTATAAGATATACGACGAAACGAAGAGGTGGAGCCAGAATTCAGCCCAGAGTTTTGCTCTTTATACGATGGTTAAAAACGTTTACATATTCAACTCTGAACGTGTGTGTGTGTGCGCGCGCGCGCGCGTGTGTGTGTGTATGCGTGTGTATGTGTATGTGTACGTATGTACATATGTCCCCCTAAGAGAACGTCACTAATACGAACCGGTGTAGCAATTTCAAAACAGTCACCTTGGAAAACACTACGATAGTGTTTTCAATTAAGTTGAAAACAATTTTGGGTATTTTCAAATTAATTTCCAAACACCTAACTGCCCAAGTTCAAAACTTTACGGTTGAGTTAAAAAAACTCACCTAACAATTTCAAAACACTCTAATGTCCGTCTAATGACGTCTCAAAATGTCAGGTTCAGGCGACCATATCTACGAGGGCCCTCCGGTTTCCAAAAGGATAAAACTGTTATGAATATTATATAAGACTCCACAAACTCCAACCTTCTTCCTGCAACATATGTTTTTCAACTTGACCAGAGTGTTTTCAACTTATGTTCAAAACACTCTGGAGTGTTTTCGAATTTATTTCAAAACACACCAGAGTATGTTCAAATTGGGTAGTATATTGAAATTCATACAGCGGGTGTGTTGAGCTGCTCTGTTGAGGTACCAACAAACACCGAGAAGCCTGAAATCAGCGGTGCGGCTACGCACCGACTCGAACTGCGTTAATTAATGCATGTCCTATGTAGGCTACACACATCCATCACCTTCACCTCACGTTGCCTGTATCTTTCGGAAGAGACACTAAAGCCGTTGGTTCCTTCTATCTGGTGTGTGAGAAACGCTGAGCAGGCAGTGTAGACAGTGTAATACACTGTATCAAGGGACCATTAGTTCCTATACGAACGTACATACATATATAGATATCGTGGGAAATAATACGTTATTTTATGGTTGGTATATATATATATATATTATGGTTGGTACCTATATCTATCTCCCTCTCTCCCCCTCTCTCTCTCTCTGTATATATATATATATATCGTATTGGCACTATGAATATGATTTTATGATTTATAACTATCAAACGTCATCGTCTAATTGTGATCAACAATATATCTTCACCAGTATAAAACGCACATTATTTATGGTACGTGTTCTTGGCACACAAGTTACATCATCGTGACTAGTGTTACACCTTGTTACTGCGAGACTCAGTGTGTCATCCAAGTGTCAGTCGGTTAGTTGAGTCATCTTTTTGCGTAATCTCTGAGATCGCTTTCTCACACACGTATTGGCAATGAACATGAAATGTTTAATCAGATCAATAAACTGTTCTGTCGGCCTATATGTATAGAACTCTACAAACGGAAACCCCTAGAAGATCGTTTTCAGTGCCACAGAGCCACACTGCAGGTCGATGTACATCATCTGCACAGATGCATCATTGACTTCCACCTGAAACGGATTAAAACAGCAGTTCTCCTCGCGGAAATCGGCAAACACGTTCTGTACTTTCCCTTTTCAGGAGCTAGGGGGGAGTAGTGCTACATAGGTATTCGGTCTTTCTAGTTTGTTTTCCAGGTAAATGAACGTATATAGTTAACGTTTATTAGTTGCGTCTCCCATGGTAATCGCAAAAGCGGAGTCGAATTTTTAAAAATATTGATGATAATTATGTTTTCGTCTCTGGAGCTGAACGATCAGTAGATTGATGTGCTCCATGATGTCAATAAAAATCGTACATCCGAGAGGGATGTGCGATTTCCGGTAAATCTGGACCATTCTGCTCAACGGTAAGGCTAATCTCATGTCTCAGCTCGAACACGCGTCGCAGCATTACACTTCCGACTCGGCTAGACTGCTTCGCTATTGTGCAGGATGTATACCTTGATGTCGGGCATTCATCTCGGCCGGAAAGTACTGGAACAACCTGTGGTTTCGATCACGAGCGCGTACGTAGTTCGGGGTATTTACGGTGATGCTCAGTACGTTCGAAATTCTTGTTTACTTGTCAAACAGGCTTTCTCGAGGGTGACTGTCCTAATTTCTCCGCAGGTAACTTCAGTTATGTCCATGAAGATTGCATCGATTATTTCCCGGGATGATCTCTAACTACATGCATATACCTACAGCTATACATATAGATGCAACGTATTCCATCTTTCTGGGATTACCATATAAAATCCGGTGGATTAAATAGTGCGTGTATGAATGCATGCGTGCGTACGTGCATGGGTTAGGGCGTGTGTGTACAGGGACGGATCCAGATAGGGTACTTTAGGGAGGGCCCAGAAACACTCCAATTGTATCCCCCTGGGCTCGCCAAAATACCAGTAACATTTGAGGCTCTTCAAAAACATCCGATTGCACCCTCCCTGAGACTGATCAAAATACCAATATTTGAAGGTCTGGGGCACGTCAAAGGAAATTCCAAAGATGCTTCCAGGCTCACCCTCACCCCTAGATCCGATTATGGTGAGTGTGTGTGCGTGTGTGCGCGCGCATGCACGTGACGTGCGGGCATGTGTGCAGAGCTCAGTTTTACGTTATACGTGTTATATCGACGTGGATGAACGTGTTTCTCATCGCTCTTTTCAATAAGTGAACGTTCACAAAGCGACCGACAGGAAGGATTGATTGCAAACATCAACGGAAAGGTAGCTGATTAAGCCACGGCTTTTAAACTTAAAGGGACAGTGACATCATTCATAATTATTGGACATTGAAATTGAAGGTGATGAAAGGCTTGGATCGCTGTAATTAACGTTAGAGGACCAAGGTTCGGAGAATAATGTGAGTTGGCTACTCAGAGTACTTGATGAATCACAAGTCTACCCCGATAGGTGTTTTGAAGTAGGGTGTCTGGCTTGCAGATTCCTTTCACAGCTTACCCGAGGTAACCTGCCATCTTAGTCGGATAACGTTTTTTTATCCAGAGTAAATGTCTGGCTGATTGCCGACGGTGATTTTTTCATAATTTGATTACAATTGCTTTAAAAATACAGTTTAAAATCACAAGTGTTGCAATATGTTTGTTTCACACAGTTGTGCGGGAAAGGGAAAAGTAGATCACAGAAACAAATGGATTACTGCTGTTGACATTGCTTTGCGCATTGCTATTGGTGGTAGCGAAAATCAAAACCCACACTTCTGTTCTCCTGGCTAATGAATTGTCAGGTCACAAATAGCTTTGTTAAACAAAATGGTCATTGTTTCCAGAATATATTATGTACATCTATACAAATAATCAACCTGATGGAATATTGTTGATGGCAAGAGGGCCACGGCACTTCGAAGCTGCTTAGAGCATTTACACACTACAATACAATAAAAGCCCAACCATTTTAAAGTAACGTTTAACCGAATATAATAAATCACGGCGATGCATTTGATATCACAGCTTCTGACAATTATTGTTATTAATAGCGCCCTCTGGTGGACAACGTTTTACCAGATGTCGCCATCTGGTGGACTACACAGAAACAATGATCTCTCGAGACGCGGCCAGAGTTAGTCTGTGTTGTACTTCATCATAAACTCGAAGTCCTTGTAGCTGATGCGCCCGTCTCCATCACGGTCTGTTTCCCTGCAGACACAAATAAGTTTCTTCAGAATCGTTCAAATTAATTACTATGGTACGTGATTCAATGGGGAACCATGTAGCAGTGATCATAAATAATTATACATAATTAAATACATCAAAGAAAAACCAGAAGCAAATAATAATAAGCAATACCGAAGAAACTTCCACAAAGATAAATACATGTATAAATCATAGGCATTGGAACCGGAAGTCACGGGGGGCTGAGCTTCCCAATATTTTGGGTGGAGGGCTGGATATATGTTTAGTCCCTAGTATTAGTGAGCCTCAATGGGGTGCAATTAGAAGGTTTTGGTGAATGCCAGCCTGCGAATATTAGCATCTTTCTGACGTCTATGTAATGGTATGAAAAAATATTTATCAAAAATAGATCAGAATAACACAAGAAGCTACAAATTAAGTGACATGGACCCCCCACCCAGCAATGGAGCTAGCGGAGGAAGAAACAATTAGAATATAATACTGAAGAATAAGGCAGCATCGGACAGCAACAGAATGTTGAAATGTTTTCAAAAGTGAAATTGAGGGTATCATTGATAAATTCCAGTACTTAATTAAATACTTATCAAAAGAAGCTATTACAAAATTAATTACAAACAAAATGTGGAAGATAATTGGAAGATAATATAGATGTACTGGAAACGAGTGGCTAGTTGTAATGTGTATTCAGATACTCACTTCTACTACCCAAACATTACATGTAATATCAGCCATGATTGGCCGAAAACAAAACGGCCAAATCTTGGAAGGCAACAAGATTATTGACTCGACTTAAATTCAGTGATTTGCAAGACGATCTGCCATGGGGTATTGAGACTGTGCCCCCTGGCGAGTGAGAATGGCAGGATGTTTGTCGAGTCAGTTGTACTTTGCCCCAGTTTATGGTCAGGATCGTTGGAACCAGCCAAATACAACACAATAAGTGCCAATAGCGGAGATTTAAAAATGAAGATTTATTTTGTTAAACATTATTTCTAACATTTCACAGGCGCAATATCCAAATTGTTAACACTGTTTCGGGGTTACTAAATGCTCTTTGCCAGGCATTATCATATTTATTCTAGTATTACGAACATTACGTTAAAAATGAGGAGCTGACAGGAACTGTTTTAATAAAAAGTAAACCTACTTGAATGCCGATTCTATTGCATGTTGCTGGATATGTGGCGCCACCTGGGAGAAGGCCTTCGTGATGTCTTCCATAGTGAGGAAGCCTCGACCTTCAAATAACTCCACATTAGTATACTTCTGACGTTTCGTAAAATCAAATTAAACATGTAATATTAGTGCACTAGTAAATGTAATAATTTTCCTGCAAAATCAACCCTTTGCAATAAGATGACAACAGTTACTTTTCTCAAGTAAATAGCAGTAACTTTTAAAATGAAAGAATCTTAAAATTAGATAAATAATTAAATGTTATGTTTTATCTGAACAGCAAGCAAGTGTTAAAAGTGTTGTCCAACTGTTTGTATAATAAAATCATGTGATAGAGCATAGATTATACTATCTATTCTTTCATATCCACTGCCATGATGTGTTTGAATAAACAACATTTTGTATAATAAGTTCATTGATATTATAAAACAAAATCTTTGTATGCTTGTCTGTATATATTATACATATGTTTGTACATCTAATAAAATTATATTGCTTTGCATGAACTTTTGTAGATAAGCTAGCGGAGTCATTAGGTTGGTTGGTAGATTTTTACTTTTCGAATTTTATTTGTGGAGCCTTGGGAGGTTCAAAATGTCAAACGGGTGTACCGGACGTTGCAAACTTGTACTTGTTTTCCATGTTATCATCAAGACAATAACGACTCCTACAAATATGTCGCTAGATGTACGCAGCAATTTTGAATACTTTTCAAGTTATTGCAGTTTGTATTTGAGTGCTGCTACCAGGAGGCTGCATGCAGTAGATGCAAGACAATGGCGGCCAGGAAGGGCCATCGCTACATAGTTCTGTGTTTCGCAATGCGATGCACAATGATGCAATGTGTGATGCAATGGATGATGCGCGATGATATATATATAAAATTATATATATGTGATGCAATGGGCAATGCTATGGACGATCGATGGTCGATGCGACAGACAATGCGCGATGCTATATGTAATGCTATGCATGACACAATATGCGATGCGATGCTACGTGCGATGGCTCTTTTAGCCCATATATTTGCTTTTAGGTTCATAGCATTGCATATAAGCACACGTAGATGCACATATCTACCAGGAAATTTTTTGATTGGTAGAAATTTGATCCTGCATAAAGGCCTGGTGCACAGCATCACCCATCACATAACGTATCGCATCATCACACATCGCATAGCAATATTCAGAACTGTACAGCGATGGTCCTTCTCGGCACATCATGCAAAATATCAACTTTTGCACAACAAGACTGCTTAGGAAACCAAGACAAATGACAATGTATAATATTTGCCACCTTTTTAGATTTGATCTAGTGACCAAGGAAACATAATTTATCAGTTTATATTACATTTTATGATAAAAACAATCAAACTCTTGATATGATGTACATACATTGTGAATCAAACATGAGAAATGTTTGTCTAATTTCATCATCGTCATCAATAACAGCCATCTTTGATGACATCACTTCAATAAACTTCTCCAGCGTTATTCCTGAAACAGGGCCAATTTTTATATGCACGCATTTATCAATAAAAATAGATATATACAAAGAACACACATCGGCTTATCTACATAGGTGGGAGAAATGGTTGTGATCATAAAATGCCTTCACAAGCATCACCTATACACATCATCTGCTGATCATGTAAATGCTGGTGTAGTCAAACGGTTGAAAAACAGAATGGGCAAAAATCCCAGCACTACAGGCTACAGACAGATACAAAGGTGTCGGACTTTCAATAAGTAATGGCTTCCTTGTCCACTTGCATTCTGGGATTTTTCCTCTGGTTGGAAATCTTGTTAAATCCTGTCTTCTGAAATAGTATTTAAAAAGAGACATAATTTAACTTTAAGTCACAATTGTTAAGTTGACAATGTTTACGCGGGACAACAGCCATCAGATTATAAAGTGGCTTCTGGGCAATGGGAAAATCCAATTATTAGGTATCTTCTGCATTGAATGTTACACATACCTTGCCCTGGTGCCTTCTTGGTAAGTCCACAACTCTTGAACATTTCATCCACCTCATACTACAAACAGAAATGTGCAAAACATGCTACGTACTAGTGTAATGTTGCCGGGCAATTCCAGTGACTGATGTTACAAATTATATAAAATTATACAAAACAATTTGTATTTGGTTCCACAAGCTATAATTTCAAATTGTTCAATTTTTCCCATAACAAGCTTGGAACAAGTGCCACTTAAAAACGAGATTAATAGATATCAGGAAATATTCATTCTCACTGAGAACTATAAAAGATTGGAATAAATTATCTATTGATTATGTAAATGTTAGCAGGGTGAATAAGTTTTAAAAATAAACTGACAAATTTATATATCAGAAGGATGCATTACATCTTATTTAAATCATATAATTATAACTAAAACGGATGTTCGATATTAAAGCCATTTGCCATCTAGGTTTTTTAAATGTTTAAATATTGGTAAATATTGCTTGAATATCAACAAATTTAAATAATTTGAAGTTGCAACACAAATTAAAAGACAAAAGTTGCATTTACCTTGGACGGTTTGTATCCCAACAACGCAACTGTGGCAGCCTTTAAATCTTCCCTATTTAGATAGTTTTTGTGACCAGGGTCAGAGTCATGGAAAGTCTACAACAGATCAACAAAGTGTATCACTTCTAACGTCATGCAAAACTTGTAAAATATAGTACTCAATTAAGAAATTTCATGAAGTCAAATTGTAATAAATAGATTATCTCTCTTTGTCACCAAGATCTGCCCAGAGAGTGCCATCTACTAATCAGTGCTCCAAGTTATATCGACTTCAAACATGGACACAAGTCAATTTTTGATAGCCACCATTTATACTATTTATTAGCAGAGGTTAATATTTGTAATTAACATTTTTAATCAGATCACAATATTGAATTTTAAAAAACATAAAATTGTAAATATAAAAATTATCCATAAAGTGGGGAGGGGAAGGATGGAGAAAGGGAGAGGAGATAGAGACTAAGAGAGAGGGTTATGGAGAGTGAGAGATAGAGGGAGAGGAAGAGAGAGTGTATGGGTGAGAGTAAGCAGCCAGTAGGCAGTTATAATTTAGATGCTAAAATTGGGAATGCTTGCAGGAACTTACCATATATATTTTGAAGCAACATTTATGATTTATGTATGGAATTTTTTGTTAAAGTTAATTTTTACTATTTGCTGTTATTGATAATTAAAGTTCTGCCATGGCAGTGGGTGTTCAAGACTTTTTGGAGAAGTCTCCAGCAGCTGAATCAGCAGGCCATCAAGAATTTTGAGACTTTGGTGAATAATTCAATGTGATTTGTCATTAGGAATATCCTGTGTAAAATTGTAAGTAATGTATTGTATTTGCTGTTTTTGAAATTAAAAAGATCAGCATGAAAGATGTTCTCGGGAACATGATGTATTCAGCTAATCTGGCCATAATAGCAGAGAGCAATCAAGAACTACAAAAAGCATGTGTTGTAGGAATGGAATAAGCATAATGAGAATGAGGAAAGGAGACCCTGTCAAGCCTGTGTATGCAAGCAGAGGCAGAGAAATATCAAGGCAGCAGAAAAGACCACAAGAAAAGTTGAGAAAGAGGAGAGGTAGCTGCTGTTAAGAAGCAGAAAATTAAGGGCAACTAAAGCAAAACATTGCAAAAGTACAGACACTACATGGACCAGATTACTCTATAAAGTCTGCCAGGGCACTATGTAAAAAAGAACAGTCGTTCAGTAGAATTTATAGATGTCAAAAAAATTGCACTGATGTAAGCTGCTGAGGACACTGTATCCGGCCCTCTGTATTTGTAATCAGCAGTTACTGTTCAGAATGATTGATGTTATTTCGAGGTTTGGCTACCTTTTACTTGGTTTACTTTTTGAGAAGACTTATACTAATTTTAGTTAGGATGTAGAGCCAGGCAATACTGCTAAACATACAGGTTGGAATGCAATGCAGTCTAACAGGATGATTATTGAGAAGCCGGATGAGATAGGCAGGCCACTTGGCAAAGATGGATGCAGCAACAATAGCAGAGAGCAGAGGCACAACACAAAGCCAAAGGACACAGGAAAAGGGGAAGGACACGTACAGCTGAGATGGGAGGACTGTGAGGTGAGACAAGAGAAGTTCGGTGGAAGATACAAGATGGAGAGACGTAGCTATATGGATAGAAAACTTTGAAAAGAAAAACACAGTGAGTGATTCGGCAATATTGTACTTGATCCCTACCGCTGTACAGCAGAGAATAAGGAGGAGAACAACATACAGTATGATCGAAGCCTGAAAATGCAGGTCAAAATCAAGATAAACCTTCCTGCCAACTGCGGTACTGGTTAATTAAATCGGGATAGAATAACAATTAATAAAATGTTGTAAGCGCAAACTAATATATCAGTTTGTACACGACCGAGAAAGAACAAAGGCGTTCAATCTGAGTCACTGGAATGTCTCACTTTAGCCACTACGTCAGCTGGGATGTGGCTTTATTTATCGTTTCGCCTTCGTAATGGGGACTAATAATGCGTTGTTAGTGCCGCCAGCGGTGGGCAGTATAGTCACCGCTTACCGAAAATAAAACACTTCTGTCCTCTGCTGTTAATTTCCGAGTTGGTTTGTACGGTCCTGGACCGATAACAAAACCGTACGATCTCTGCATTTCGTAAACGAAAAATGCCGGGAGTTAACA
Source organism: Paraescarpia echinospica (assembly GCA_020002185.1). Classification (NCBI taxonomy): domain Eukaryota; kingdom Metazoa; phylum Annelida; class Polychaeta; order Sabellida; family Siboglinidae; genus Paraescarpia; species Paraescarpia echinospica. The sequence continues at coordinate 27,835,189 of CM034538.1, read as the reverse complement.
CGCTACATTTCACAAAAATTTCTCACCACCCGCGAACGTGTATTGACAAATACACAACGAAGCAGCCGTTCTCTATTTATTGGGGCCGTTGGATCACGTGCAACCAGCAAGACTTCTGATTGGATGAACTACCGGAACATTTCCACAAATGGAATATCAATATATTTCAATATGGCTGCTTACTGAGGGTTTCGTTGTTTTCCAAGATATACATTGTACGATTCGGGCATAAAACGAACGAAAATGTCTACAACGGGAGTCCGATCGACAAGATTAGCGGTCAGACGTTCTCGTAGGCGAACGAGGAAACGATCTTGTTCCCCGCTGCCGGGTACAACGGGTAAGAAATGTCTCTCGACCCGGACCGTGTCACTGTGCTGTCTTGTTAAATCAGTCCTTTTCTCCACTTGACGTAGCCGTCTATCAATCATTTATGACCGAGCAGTAATCTACGCTCTACACAAAGCACTTAGAATTGACGAAATAACCAATGTTTCGGAATTGGTTACGATGGTTAACCATTTTACCATGCACAGAATGTGAATTTTGAGCGTTTGTTGGCTATAACATGACACCAATCTGGACAAGTCAACAACGGCTACGCCTGTCTGTCTACGGCCATTGACATTAAACAATTGGGGTACTAATTCGGGACCACTTGCTTCGGGATGTTTTTTAATTTCATGCGTTTCAGACTGTTGTAACAGTAAATTCAAACGGGCATCATTTGGATTTTCATAGATGTAGTCGAAATGAGTACATGAATAAGTACAATCACTCACTGATTTATCACTACATTAATAATATTATGCATATATTGACATTTTATGATCAGTGGCAGCCAGTAGGCAATTATAATTTAGATGCTAAAATTGGGCATACTTGCAGGATCTTACCCACAAGGATATATTTTGAAGCGACATTTATATGATTTATGTGTGGAATTTTTATAAAAAAAAGAAAATTTTCACTATTTGCTGTTACTGATAATTCAAGTAGTGCCATGGCAGAGGTTGTTCAAGCCTTTCTGGAAAAGTCCCCAGCAGCTGAAACAGCAGGCCATCAAGAATTTTGAGAAACTTTGGTGAATAATTCACTGAATGTTGTTCTCATGTTTCCCAGTCTGTCAGGGATAATAATATTAATAATAAAGTCTTATATAGCACTGTATCCAGTCCTTAGTGCTGTTCAAAGCGCTTTACAAAAAAGTTCACAATTATATGTCACTCATTTAGGTAGTGAAAGCGATTTTAAAAAGGTGTGTCTTCAGCACCGTCTTAAACGACGCAATAGTTTCACTGTCTGACTGACTGTGGCAGAGTATTCCAAAGTACAGGGGCCGCTTTGGAGAACACACTGTCTCCAAAAGACTTGAAGCGTGTGGTTGGTAGTTTTTTGGTACTGTCAGCAGACCAGCAGAATTTGATCGGAGGGAACGTGTGGGCTGATATTCAAAGAAGAAGCGGCAACCATGGATGAGGCTGGTCTCGATTATGTTCCTCGGTTTCTCATTGATGTATTTTCTATTAAACTGAAAAAGAATAGAAACTACATTACAAAACTATTAAATGCTTTGGCAGGCAAATAAGTTACATGTTCAGGACGCTATCGATAACCTTGTTGACATTGTTCATGCCCACACAATCACAAAAATCGAAGAAGACAGGCAGTGTCTTCTTGGCAGAAAGAAACAACGTGAAGGGTGTATTGGATCAGTTGAGACAGGTTTACTTTTCTAGTTTAATATGTATGATTAATTATTGCATAGATCTATAATTAATTGTTTATTATACCAACCAATGTCTGAGACAATTTTTTTAGTTTATTTAAACACTGTTCATTTCATTACATAGTCACCTCAGTCACCTAATGCCTTCATCTATATATTTATATTTAAAATGCATTTTGATGCTGTCACCATCTGTTAAGTGTTATTGTTGTCAGTAGACATTTAAATAGGTCAGCTATTTTAATTAAAGAATAGTTGTAGCTCTGTGCCTTTTAAAGATATACTGTATAATCATGGCCATCAAAAAAGTTATGCATGTCATTGGGTCATAGCCTTATTAATTGGTCAACAACAGTTGACTAATTAATTATATTTAATATCGACTGTTTTGTCATAACCAGAAGACACATTGAAGGTTGTCATAGTAACAAGAAATGGTAAGTTTCTTTATCAGGCATTCACCAACAACTTAAAAAGACTCTTGATCACTTGGTAGGTGAACATCACTTCATGTTCAACTGGGGGATTAACAGTTGGGCAGTGATCTGTTTGGTAAATTGCATTTAAGGCCAGACACCCCAGGTGAAATGGTGTATTTTGACAAAAAATACTGAAAATGGTTTTCTGACAGATTATTATACCTTAGTATGCATACTATTAATAAAGTTCACTTCTATGACAATTACGTACCTGTAAGTGAGTTTTAGTCAATGATCAAGCATGTCGATATCATGTAATGAAGTCCATTATGCAATCTTTGACAGCCATTTTCTCAAAAACATTTTTCTTCAAATTTCTGCATTTGGAAACGGGATATCTCTTGGAATAATTATGCTATATAAATAATGTTTTGAGTGTTGCATTCAGCATATTCTACTGTGTGCAATGATCTGACACTTTTTTTAAATCATGAATAGTTTGAAAGATATAGCCATATTTGTTGCCAAAAAACAAGATTTCTGTGTATTTTACCAAAAAATAAAAATAAAAACAACATTTCACAAAATGCTCTGATCATTTCACAGTATAATCTATAGAGAACAGATTTGCAAGAATTATAACTATATATGGATTCAATAAAAAATGGCAGTTTTTCAAAATTTGCTAAAAATGGCGGCCATTTTGTTTGTTACCATGAAAATGGGGGGTCTGGCTGTGTATGGCTTTAACAAATCACAAAGCTTGTGTAATTGTAAATGACAGACCAAACTGCAGGCTAGCTGGACCTGCTTATCTAGTACTACCTTTCATGTGAACTTTCAGGTGAGCTACCCAGTAAAGGCCAGTACTCAGAGTACTCTCAGATGATGACAGTTTACAGGAGAAGCCACACACCATAAACACAGCAGCATTTACTTAGTATCTGAGGTGTTTTCTTTGTTGACTCTGAGTCAGAGAATCCCTGTGGGTGAAATGTGTTGAATCAGCTCCCATGAGTAAACTGTGATTCAAATGTGACCTGGGAGGAAAGCTTTGTGTAATTCTTATTCAAACGACATCAATTCTACTGGGAACAAGTGGGAAGTTAGCTGTTGTTTCAGAACTTGTAGTTTACTGAAACTACTGGCCGTTTCTTTGAAGTTTCCCTAAAAATAATCAGGTGTGCAATGGAAAATAACACAGAATAGTTACATTGTTGCATAATTATCAGAGTTATGTGTTCAATAAGAAAGCAAAAATTCTAATGATGTGTAAAACAGTTGTGGATTTTTAGTATACCAAGATAATAAATATTATGATTATTTTGAACTAGAACTCATTTATTTGATGCAATTAAATTCCAGAATAATTCAAAAAGAACATTAAGAGTAAATGCTAGCCTTGCTACCATTAAAATATGTTTAATAAAGTTATTAAAATTAAATAAAATGATCACTAACAGGCTTCATATTCATGATTACAAATACCACAGAACATCACAAGTGGTGTTTCCTGCTTGTGTTCACATGCTCACTTCCTGTCATGTGACTGCCGTCCTTCTTGCAGCGGTCCATCCTAGGAAAGTGTGCATTGAAGGCGGCGCGACGCAGACGAGTCACCACTATGACTTGCGTCGCAAGTCGCTGTCATCGTCATCTGTGTCGACGGCAGCCAGCGTCGCTCCGGAGGGTGGCTGCGACATAGACGCAATATGTGGTGCAAAACGGAGCCGACGGTGTCGGTCGCTGTGCACAACGCGCGCACGCACGTTCCCCGGCGCGCACTACCTACAGCACGAACTACCCGACGAGGTGCTGCTGAAGATATTCATGTACGTGCTCGAGTTTGACCTCGTCAACGTGATGCAGGTGTGCAAGCGCTTCAGCCAGGTCGCCAACGACATGGAGCTGTGGTGAGTCGGAATACTTCCATCGACATCTTGCCAGGCCCTTAGCCAAAAATAATTTTTTGCTAGTCTTGAATTAATCAGAATTATGCCTTTTACTTTTAGCGCACGAATAGCTTGCATGGAAGCCATTCACATAAATCATGACCATTGTTGGCCAGCGTAGTTTGTTCAGTGACAAATCAATGTCATTTGAGCCATTTATTTAATTAATAACAATTGACCATTAATGCCAATGCTATTACTTAATATGGGCCCTAGACTTGGAACTATTAGTTAATCTAGTGGCCAACTGGCCCCCTCTAAATTCCATCTGTCTTATCATTTGTAATTGTCAGTCTTGGCCAGTCATCTGCCTGTCTGGAAGACAGGCAGGCTGGTCTCTGGATAACCCCCTTCTTCTTGCTGTGACCAGGTGTGTATTTGTGTATAAATAGTATTTGCCCATTAATTGCAGCTTGGCTGGATGCTTCTCAGAGAAGTCAAGATGGTGTTTGATTGAACAGGACTGCCAGGGTGTAAAGTGTATCTAGCGCTTTGAGCAGTCCTAAAAACTGGAAACTGCGCTGTACAAGAAGTTGGCGTTACTGTGTCTGTGCCCAAAGCATTGCATTTTCCTTTACTTATTTACATATAGTGCAGTTTTGTTTCATAAAGTGCATTTAAACCGTTCAGTGTTATACTGAGTCAGTTGTTTTCAAAGACAGATTGTCTTCAATGTTTCCCCTGTTATATGGCGAGCGGGGTGGGCTGCCTCGCCAAAAATAAGCCGAAATTGCTGCCTCGTAGATTTTTGTGTGCCCTTTTTTCACGATATATTCAGCGTCAGCGAGCAGCCTGAAATGACACCACATTTGAAGTCAATTATATTTCTGCAATATCACATATTTGTAGAAACATCGTTTAGTCATCTTAACATCGCTCAGAGCCGGTTAGGATTTACCTCTTGGAATTAACTCCATTAGACAACGTGAATGACATCACTTCTCAGTTGTCCAATCATGGAATATTTCCGCGGGATCCCCAGTGTCTCCAATGGTGACACCTTGACATTCATGTAACATGGCACCCAAACGGTAACTGCGTTTGAGAGACCTGTGGAACTCAGAGAAAAAACAAAGAAAACGGTAGCTGAACAAAGATACCCTTTGGGCTCAATTTTATTATTATGGTATGCACCCACAAATCCACCACAATAAATCAGAATGCTGGTGTAGCTGATGTTGAATTTCTGGTTTAGACGGTGGTGGGAGTAAAAGCCATGCAGGCTAATGACACTGCGTCACTACTACTAGTTGGCACTTGTGTTGAATCCAAACGCTTTTGAAGCACAAATAAAAACCGTGCGTCCTATTCACTAGCCGGCACTTGTATCGAATCCGGATCCTTTTGAAGCACAAATAGCGAATTGGTTTGCACTAGTCTGTGCTGCAGCGGTCATGCGTTGCCGTATCGTGTGCGTAGAATGAGTGATACAGCAGCGTATGTTGATACTAACTGGTGCTGTTTATGCCTCAAAAGGGTGCTAAGATGCAATATTCTTAAACACCTAGGATAATGTTGAATGATGGAACTAACTGACTGAGGTATAAACATTAGGCAAAACACGAGTTATAATGGTGAAATGGAGGTGGGTCCGGATTTGACACAAGTGATCACTAGTTTATTCAACTAATGTTCTATGCCGTTTTTAGCAAAATAAGGAATGTGATTCGTAAGATATATTTGTGCTTAATTATTAATACATATTCCGACAAAGTTGTGCAAACTTTTGGGAAAATTGATTTGAATGAAGTACTTACGAATATAAATCACCAAAGTTTATATCTCATAAAAGATCCCTATTGCCTAAACCCGTGTATACTAACAGACTATCAATACCTTGGTCTAGGCAATGGTGTTTGTACATAATGTGGATATACTAAACAACTTATACTGTTGCATAAAAAGAACACAATTTGAGAAACTTTCTTGCGATTATAGAAACATACTTTTGTGGCATTCAAGAAATTACTGCTTAATTAATTGCATAACATGCTAGCAACAATTAAAGTATAATCTTTGAAACAGAAGCCAAGATATTTAACATCATAATGTTATGATATGATAATCATTTAAAGGTGATGATCGAAGGAAGAGTCTTCAAATGATACCATTGTCACTGACTCTGTCAGTGTGGTAACAAGGCCTAGGGTTAGGGCAAGAAAAACATCACCACAACCAAGTACCGGTGGTCAGGTGGAAACCACACCTCAACACAATGAAGCAATCATTATTTTTTCAATCAATCATGATTACTACATTTACAAGTTGTGTAATGAACATGTTTACATGTTATCTCGTTGTTTTATATCTTTCCCTCTATATTCATGAGTAAAGGTTAAAACATACCTAAAAATGCACCATTTTAAAGCTAGTTTAAAAAAAATCTCCGGGGAACATGCCCCTGGATTCCCCCAGCAACGCATTGCGCCTGCAGCGCTTGCATACCCCACCCCTACCACCTCACCCATCATTTTACCCAGTGGAAACACTGGTCTTTGAGATATTGCTCAATTGCGTCTTTGTCAACTTTTTAGCATATTTTTGTATTTCTATATTAATATGTTTTACATCCAGCTTAGCTAGTACTGCTGGTCTAACCAAGGATGTAAGGAAAGGTAAAATGTGTTTTAGTAGATTACATTTTTATTTGTAACAACATTTCTACAGGACTACTTAAAGTGATAAACGTGGAATTTTAACATGATATTACACTGACCGTGATTGTATATTTTATAGACTTTGTTTCGCTTTATATATAGTCCACAAAAAGTTTTTGTTTGAAAAGGTAAATTGTAGTAAATGGTAGGTGTGATCGGTTACAGGAAGGACTTATATCAGAGTGTGTATGAGTACGACTTGCCGATTGTAAATCCGTCTCCGAAGGTGTACAACTTCGTCGAACCACAGAACTCGTCACACGATAACCCGTGGAAGGAGAGCTTCCGAATGATGGTGAGGCCTCGTTACGTGGCACATGGTCTCTCTCAGCCTGTCTCTTACTGGCATGCACGGACTGTTTTTGTAGGGTGTTTACGAAGTAGCAAAGTTTCCGATGTAGCAAGTACAATATATGAACCAGCGGTCCATTGATTGAGCAGAAGTGTTGCACCTAAGTATTGTGATGCACGGTCGGTTGTGAAAAGGTCCGTTTCGTTCCGGTTGTGATAGGATATCTACTGTTAAGGTGCAGGAAGCAGTCAGAAGCATCATTGTGTTATCCTACTGTCTGTTGTTGTTGGTTATTGATTGAGCAGTTAATATATTGGCTGATATTTTGCTTGTGTTTTCTGTACGGCGGTGCTACTGCCGAACAGACAACGCATTCTTGATCTAGTTCCCACATTTATGACTAATGTCATCTTTATAGTGTCTCTCATTACACGTGATACTGTCTTGTTTCCTTGCAGTACAATGCCCTTCACGTACGTCCTGGTTACCACGAAGAGTACGAAAGTCACTACGAACGCTACAGAGGCCGCACTATACTGGTACGTTTCACCAAGCGTTCTCATATACTACCATATTTTTCAGAAACGTTATCTGCTAACTATTTAATCCTACATTATTAGCTAACTTGTTCAAGGGAATTGCAGGACTTTGATGAATGTTTGCATTTATTTTTACATGTGACCGTTAAGGCCAGACACCCTAGGTGAAATGGTGTTTTTTGACAAAAAATACTTTAAATGGTGTTCTGCCAGCTTATACCTTTGTACGCATACTATCAATCAGGTTCACTTCTATAACAATTACATACTTCTCTAAGTGAGTTTTAGTCATGGATCAAGCATGTTGATATCATGTAATCAAATCCATTATGCAATCTTTGACTGCAAATTTCTCAAAAACATTTTTCTTCAAATTTCTGCATTTGAAAACAGGATATCTATGGAAGTAATTATGCTATATAAATAATGTTTTCAGTGTTGCATTCATCATACTCTACTGTATGCAATGGCCACACAATTTTTTTAAATCATGAATAATTTGAAAGATATAGCCATATTTATTGACAAAAAAGTATTGTATTTTACCAAAAAAATTATTTAAAAAATTAAAACACAACATTAAAAAATGCTCTGACCATTGCACAATAGAATGTATAGAGATCATGGATTTGTAAGAATTATAACTATATTCAATAAAAAATGGCATTCTTTCATAATTTGCCAATATTTGCTCAAAACGACAGAAAAAATTGAACTGTTTGCACAAATTTAAAAATAATTATATCTACCTGCCGTGTCTGGCCATAATATTGTTGTCATTTTAACGTGTGACCTTGCACTTTTTTGCAGTTCTTTGACACGATTGACTCGGCGTACAACTATGCAGAAGAAGAGCTGGAGAACGCCACGATTCTCATCCACAGCGGCGTCTACCAGAGGGAGTTCCTCGTCATCGACAGCAACGTCACAATGATCGGGGCAGGTCAGTTGACTCCTCCTTGTTACTTTACAGTGCAGTGATTCTCTGCTATTTTCACCGACCACCGGCTGTTCACCCCGTCATTTTGCAATCTCTGAATGGTTGGTTGTCAGAATCAGCCAATGTGGCAAATGGCAATATTTGAAGTTACGTTTTGCTTAATTTTCTTGAATATAGGAACATAGTGACCATGCTGAACAGCTTTGTGGTTGTAGCTTCCATCCGTTGTGTGGCCAATAGTGTTGTTTATGATCTGAATGCTTCGGTTACTTTTCAAGGACAAAAATGTCAAATATTAAACAACATAATAATAATAATAATAAGAGGAAGAAATCAATTTGGAGGCGCTTAAAATACATAATTACATATATGTGCACAATATTGATAAATTACGAAAAATAATGATAATAAATTAATTAAAATAAATGATGTATCAAATTAAAAATAAGTTATATAAAGATAATCAGTAAAAATATAATGATATTAAATAAGTAAACATGGTGTAAAATTAATATAAAAACCTGAGTTCTGTCATCACACAGCTCCTGGTAACATCGCCGACCACGTGATCCTGGAGCGACAAAGCGAGTCAACGATCATGTTTGGCGAGGGGGCGCGCGACGCGTACCTCGGCTATGTGACACTCAAGTTCTCACCGGACATCGCGTCCACCGTGCCTCACCACAAGCACTACGCACTCGAGGTGACGGAGAACTGCTCGCCGACGATCGACCACTGCGTCATCCGCAGTTCCTCCGTCGGTGAGTTTCCTGTAGTGTAATAATAATTATACATTTTTATTTCCAGAGTAGCATTATAATACATGCATGATTTTATGTTTTAAAGGGATTCACAATTATTGCAGAAAAAAGAAAGCAGAAGTTTAACATTGATGAAGTGTTTTCCCCTTTCAAAACAGTAATCACATTTCTAATAAATTAATTATAATAACATATTGAATTATAATAACATAATAATGTGAACATAATAAAGTAGTATTTTTTGTCTGTTTTGTGTCTCCGAATCCCTGTCATGTGGTGGTTTACATCTTAGCAGCAACATGCACGCAAAGGGAAACATATCGACTTGCAGTCATTTATTTGTAATTTTTAAATTGTGTCGCTCTCAAGACCCCACCCCTGGGACGAATTCGAAAGCAATCTATACGAACAAACCCAATGGGTCCGCTAGATCACACACAAAATGTCAGCCCCTTGTATGTAAAACAGTCGGAGATAAGTGCCTTTTTTAAATTGTGACCCCGGGAAACCAACCCCCATGGAGGAATTTCGAGACAAAATCTAAATCCACGAACCACCCCAATGGGTCTGGTAGATCACATACAAAATTTCAGCCCCGTACATGCAAAACTAACGGACCTACATATATGGGTACACAGACACAAATAGATAGAGAACTCTAATTTAATATAGAATAGTATTCTGCCTGCGTCTCTACCTGTTTGCTTAACTGCCTGTTTAAAACCAACAACACTGACTAGTAAGTTGTAACGGTGCCGACCTCATGCCAGTCTCCTTGGGAAGAAGATGAGTGCAATAAAATGTCTATCTAGCTGCATATTAACTTTGCGAGATATTTCTAGAAAAATGTGTGTAAGACGATATGTAATATGTGACAAACAATCTAATACGTCTGTACAATGGTAATGTAACAGTTTCAAAATTGAATTGATCCCATAGGACGTATCTATATTATAAAACAACACTGTTCTCTGTCCGTCTGTCTGTCTGTTTGTTTATGGACCTATGTCTCCATTTATGGGGCTGACATTTTGTATGTGATCTAGCAGGCCCACTGGAATGGTTCGTTGATTTAGATTTTTTCTGGAATTCATCCAGAGGTGGCGATTTTGGGGGTCACAATTTTAAAATGGCACTTGTCTCCAGGTTCAGTTTTGCATGTATGGGGCTGAAATTTGGTGTGCGATCTAACGTGCCCATTGGGGTGGCTCGTAGGTTTACATTTTTTTTTTATTTATCCGGGGCAGTGGGGATCTCGGGGATCACATACACAAGTCAGCCTTTTTTCCCGAGCAACACCGAGTAAATGAGCTAGTCTTTTGATAATTGGAGGGCGCAGTGGTCGAGCAGTTAAAGTACTGGACTGTCGTTCGGAGGGACTGGTGTTTGAATCCTGGTGCAGCCAGGCAGTGGTTCAGTACTGGTTTAACCACTGTGTCGAAACTTGGGCAATTTTGTTCACCCTACGTTGTCTTCCTGAAGAGACGCTATAAGCTGTTGGTCCCATCTATCTGGTGTCTATGCCAGGGGAAGTTAAAGATACAATGCAGGAAATGGACAAAACCTGTCGTGGACTCACTGAGTGGAGGTCTCTTTCTCAAAAAACTACGACAGAATCATCAACAAAATGATGTTGGTCGTATAATGGAAGAAGAATGCATTGAGCATGTTTGTGTTTCAGTTGGAGCAGCCGTGTGTGTGTCCGGAGCGGGTGCAGAGCCTCACATTCGGCGCTGTGACATCAGCGACTGTGAGAATGTAGGTCTGTACGTCACCGACTATGCACAGGTGAGTGGTCACTGTCGTCCACTGCGTACGCTCTACACAGTGTATACGTGCATTTAAATATCTGGGGACATTTCTTAGGTAGCCAATGGTCCTAAAGTAACTACAGGCCAAATCTCAACATACCTTCATAAAATTTGAAGATGGTACTAGTTGGGTGAAGGTTGTTGGACATGTGAACAATTGACTAATTTGCGTAATCATTGCCATGGCAACAGTGATTTATGTTCCTATGGAGGTATGCCGCCCTGGCAAAAAAATATTTACGTTAAGGCCAGACACCCCAGGTGAAATGGTGTATTTAAAAAAAAAATACTGAAAATGGTTTTCTGCCAGATTATTATACCTTTGTATGCATACTATCAATAAAGTTCACTTCTATGACAATTATGTACCTCTAAGTGAGTTTTAGTCATGGATTAAGCACGTCGATATCATGTAATGAAATCTATTATGCAATCTTTGACAGCCATTTTCTCCAAAAAAATTCTTCAAATTTCTGCATTTGGAAACGGGATATCTCTTGGAATAATTATGCTATATAAATAATGTTTTGAGTGTTGCATTCAGCATATTCTACTGTGTGCAATGATCTGACACTTTTTTTAAATCATGAATAGTTTGAAAGATATAGCCATATTTGTTGCCAAAAAACAAGATTTTGTTTCGTATTTTACAAAAAAATTATTTAAAAAATGAAAACAACATTTACAAAAATGCTTTGATCATTGCACAATAGAATCTATAGAGAACATGGATTTGCAAGAATTATAACTATATATGGATTCAATAAAAAATGGCAGTGTTTCCAAATTTGCCAATATTTGCTCAAAATGGTGGCCATTTTGTTTGTTACCATGGAAACGGGGGGTCTGGCTGAAAAAAAGTTCAGTACATATATTTTACTCAGTAAGACCCATTTCATGCATTGGGCAGAACAAATTGAACTGTTTGCACAATTTAAAAAATAATCCTATCTACCTGCCGTGTCTGGCCTTAAATGTTAGCAAATAATGTCATGCATTAAGCAGTATGGACAGATACACATCATCTGAATGTAGGTATTTGTAATCAGAATCTTGAAAAAAACAAATTGTTGAGAATGCATAAGATTTAAATATTGGAAAATTATGAAATCGCTAAATGGTACAAATTAAGTTCTAGGATCTGTGGCTACCCTTAAAGTTAAGATTTAAAAATATATATAGCATGCAATTATCCTGTAGATGGAACTGTGTGTGTGCATTGTTAATGTGCAACTTATCTATCGGGCGGTTAGGGGCATGATGATGGTTACGGGTGGTTGGGGTGTGGAGAGTTAATACTGATGCGTTATGGGCATCACGACAGATTGGATGGTTTTGGGCCAGTTGGTGTGTGGAGAGTTAATACTGACACATTGTCTTCCCACCAGGGTATCTACGAGGACAATGAGATCAGTCGGAACGCACTCGCAGGCATCTGGGTGAAGAACCACGCGAACCCGATCATGCGGCGCAATCACATACACCGAGGCCGCGACGTCGGAATATTCACATTCGACAACGGAATGGTGAGCAAGTGGTTCTGATCATGTTGTCACGGATTAGCGAGGTCTCCGTACACTAGATGGCTCAGTCTAGTAGGGTTCTTATATATCAAGGTCAACGCATATGAGAAAGAACGGTTATCGTGAACAAGCAACAAAGAACGAGGAAAATTTAATAAACTTTATTACAAGATATCTACCTTTTGGTAAATATCTCGATTAACTAAATAAACAGAATAAAGAAATCCCGTAACCAAATCTTAATAGAACATAATAAACAATAACACTGAATCTTTCGATTATCAAATTCCACTTCCTTTCTAAGGTGGATTATACCGCTATACGACCATACACTAGGCGCCAAGTGTTATCTAAGAATAACTCCCATAATATAAATACGCAGTATAAGCTAGTCCTCGCGGACTCTCATCACAGTAATCTGTTACAACACACACATATAAATATATATGTGAATACTTCAAGGGTAATAATACCTCACTTCAAAACACAGATAACTACCAATCATAATACAGCAAATAATAGATACATTCAATCAGAAAATAGACATTGATACTGGGCTAGTCCCATCTCGAATATATACGAACGTTTGTTGAAGTCAACACGCCGAGCTCAGAACACAATTGGAACGGTGTATCTCGGGCGCACGAGTGATGATACCGGGCACTTGACGATTGCCGTCGTACGCCGCGAATTCTCTAGTCACGTCCGTTCAGTAATCGCACGGTCGCAAACGATTGCGAAGTCAGTTGAATACGTTCAACTGAAAGACGAAGCCGGGCAGTAGACGCTTACCGCCGGCCGCTACGAATTCGAACGAGAGGTCTTGTTTTGTCGCAAACGATCGAGAAGTCGGATGAACGGGTTCGCGCGAATGACGACGCCTGGCAGAATACGTTTACCGCCGGTCGCTACGAGTCGCATTCGGTCAATCTTTCTGACGTTGTCGCTGTGAGACCGATGTTCGAGGATGGCCCGTGCTGGGTGAGCGCGTCGCGATTATCGCTCATCGACGCAAATACGTTGGGGCCGACCGGAACGTTGTCTCAATATACCGCTGACGTGGCGGCATGGCTTCTTAGAAGCTCGATCGAACAGTCACTCTGGACACGGAATATTACACACACACACACAAAAGCTTGGGAACATAACCCACGTTAACGATTCCCACCACGCTTTACGACTTGACTTGCCATTCTCTTGGCAGCAGGGCAACCTGTCTAGTTCAACCCTGGATCTGTCCCAGTCCTTCGCCAGCGCCCAGATGGCGAAATGCGTACAACAAACGTTTATATAAGCAGACCTAATGACACATCATATGACAGGTTTCCATCATTTCTATTGGCTAATGTAATATACAATTCAAACTAGGCATTGTGGAACACCCTCTCTACGATTTCAGTGAAACCACCTGCTTGCCTAGAAACACTAGCAACAGAATACCACGCTTCACTGAGCGCAACTGCAACCGAGTTGCCATAATTACGTAACCAGGGCGGTTGGTCAACAATGTGTCTATCTACTGGCTTAACATTCCTCATTTCCCAAATTAGACCTCAGGAAAGTAGATTAAACATTCAGAAATAGCAGAAATGCTACATTACCCCCCGCTAAGAATCTACTTCCTGAACAAAAGTATTAAGAAATAAATTCAATACACTAATTTAATATATTACATTTAATACATTAAATAACCTGGCGATCACTCGCCGAACTAGTAACTATCTAGTTGCACAAAATTGTTTTATGACACTTCATTGTCTCAACTAATTTGATGGAACCTACATCTATTCCATTCGGCTTAGGTAGTCTGCACCTATGTTATCTGTGCCAGGGATTGACTCTACCCGGAAACGGTAGGGTTGGACTTTAAGAGCCCATCGCATAACGCGATTGTTTGTCAACTTCGCAGTGTTTAGGAATTTCAGGGATCGTTGATCACACTGCACAATGAAACTTCGCCCATATAGGTATAAGTGAAATTTCTCGAGTCCCCAAACAATTGCCAGACATTCTCTTTCTACTACGGAATATCGCCTTTGCGTGGGATTGAGCTTCTTGCTCGCAAACGCGACTGGGAATAAGACTCCGTTATTCTCTTGGAGTAACATTGCTCCGAGTCCGGTATCGGACACATCTGTACGCAAGACAAAGGATCTGTTTACGTCAGGCAATTTGAGGATAGGCGCCTTACACAGGGCCTGCTTCAGTTGAATGAAGGCCTTATCTGCCTCATCATTCCAACTTGCCTTGTTAGGCTGTTTTGCCTTTGTGAGATCAGTCAATGGAGCCGCGATTCTGGAATATCCATTAACAAACTTCCGGTAATATCCTGCTAAACCTAGAAAAGACCTCACTTGTTTCTTCGTGGTAGGAATGGGCGCATTCCTAATCTTGTTTACCTTGTCTTCCTGGGTCTTCACTTCTCCTTGTCCTACTTGGTGTCCCAGGAAATCGACGGATTCAAACCCAAGATAACACTTTGACGGTTTTATAGTGAGACCCGCTTGTCTCACTCGGACGAACACTGCTCGCAGTGTTGATAAGTGATCGGCCCATGTTGAGGTGTGAATCAATACATCGTCAACATAATTGGTAACACCACCGAGGCCATCTAAGAGTATGCGCATCATGCGACTGTACGATGCGCCGGCGTTGACTTGACCGAAAGGCATGACGCAGAATTGGAACAACCCTTGGGGAGTACAAAATGTGGTTTTCTCCTTATCTTCCGGTTCCATCCTTATTTGCCAGTAGCCTTTGCAGAAATCTAGTTTGGACAAGTACCTATCCTGCCCCACCTCAGCCAAGATAGTATCGGGATTTGGCATAGGTTCTGCATCGAATTTAGTAACCTTGTTTAACTGGCGAAAATCTACTACCGGTCTGTACGTGGAGTCAGATTTACGAATTAGTAACAAAGGCGATGAGTACGGTGAATGAGATGGCTCAATCACGCCCATTTCTCGCATCTTCTCAACCTCCTGTTTTACCACTCCCAACTTGGCTAATGGAATAGGGTATGGTTTGCATCTCACGGGACTAGAGGACGTTACCTCAATGGCATGGTACAAGAGACTAGTTTGCCCCGGAGTACTCGAAAAGATGGAAGGAAATTCTTCCATTAGCTGTTTCAAGTCTCGTGTCTGATCAGGTGATAAACTATCACTCACATGGACGTCCCCAATGTTTTCCTTTCTCTCAGGAATGGGAAAATCCTCATCAGTCTTACAATCAGGTTGTTCTTCGACTACAGCAGCTAAACCTAGCGTCTCCAAATTACCTCTCTCTGTCACTGGGGTTAAGTGACCTAACAAATCTATCGCTACCTTTTCAATGGGCGTGTTTACGATGGGAATCAATTGTACAGGAGCCTTAGGGACATTGTCTCGACTAACGGTCTTCTGACAGATGTCACATGGCTGGCAGAATCTACGGACATCACCTACTATGCCTGGCCAGTAGAAGTTAAGGAGGATTCTGTCTATCGACTTACTAATTCCCTGATGTTCAGATAGGATGGTTTCATGTTCTAACGTCATGACTCGATTGCGCAAAACTCGGGGAACTACTAGTTGTTTCACAGTCTCACCCTCTTTCTCTTTCTGATACAGACGATAAAGGAGCCCCCTTTTGATCACGAATTGACTTGTTTGTTCTCCCTTAGGTTTCCCTTTAGTCTATTCAGCCGAATCTAAGCATTTCTTTAAGGTCTTTTGCTCTCTCAAGAAATCATCGGCGGATATACTCGCACCAACAACTTGAGGCACTATCAAAGGTTTTGTGGGTTTAGAAAGGTGCTCCCGTTGAGCACGGGTTTCTACAGCACAATTGGTGACTGGGGCGTCATTCAAAGGGGTCTCAACAGTAACGGGGACACCATCTGACTTGGTTCCTCGAAAAGGAGAACCTTCACTGTTATCAGAACAGGGTAAATTTAATTCAACAACGTTGCCAATGACTAAGTCATAAACGGGATTGTTTAGACATAGAGCTTCAATTTCTCCTGTGAAAAAGGGAGTTCTCACATAGCACCGGGCAGTTGGGACTTCAATGACGGATCGGTCCATCAACATAAGGACTTTGGTTTTCCCAGTTAACTGATCTTCCGGAACTAGGCTACGTCGTACAACGACTCCGTTACACCCGCTGTCGCGTAGTACTTTCACTGGGGATCCCCCCACATACCCCTCGACAACAGGTAAGTTACAACCGTTTTCATGTTGTACACAAGCACTAGCAATTACGGGGATCTTACATCCACATTGCAAGGTGACATCAGTCCCACCCACAAGACATTGGTGACTAGGGGAATTCTGGTTTAGCACAACTGCACAATTCCCAACCACTGGTTTCATCCTTTGTGGTGGAGGATTCCTATTCTGCACTCCCACTGTACACTGTCTCGCGATGTGACCTGGCCGATTACAAAGGAAACATGTACGCGGCGGAGGAACGGGCCGCGGGGTAGGGCTAGAAATAGGGTACCTCCCCTCCCCTGATCTACTTTTCGGGACGGGTGAAGGGACGGGAGTTGGTCGGACTCGGTCTCTACGATTTTCCCGTTTACCAAATGATGAATGAGCATCTGTAAATGTTCTCACCATTTCTAACAAATTATCTTTCCCCACCGGTTTGTGTTCTCTCAGAAACACGGACAGTTCCCTAGGGCACATAAACAAGAATTGCTCTCTCAGAATGAGTTCCTTAAGGCCCTCGAAAGACTCATTAATGTTTGACAACAAAATCCACTGAGTCAAATAATGCTCCATACGAGCAAAATACTGCGACACTGTTTTGGTCGAATTTAGAGAACAGGTGTAAAACTTCTTACAAAAATTGCCTACAGTCAGTCGGTACCATCCGAGCAATGCTTGCTTTAACTGGTCATAATCGTTGGCCACGGAAATCGGGGAACGGGAATAAACTTCCAGTGCATGACCAGTTAACAATGCGCTCAGAAATATAGCGTAATTCTCGCGCTCCCAACCCTGGTTTTCCGCATATCTTTCAAAGCGCTGGAGATAGGCATCAATCAAATCCCTGTCTTCGTTAAAACAGGGTAACGGAGGACTACGGACTCCCTTAGTAATGGTTGAAGCATTACTCACCGAATCTCGGTTCTCTAAGGTAGTAGCCTCGTTGTGGAGCCTGGCCATCTTTTCTTCATGCTCCATTTCACGCGCGCGTATCTCCATATCAGCTTGCCTTGCCGCCTCCTTTTCTCGAAGTCTCTCCTTCTCCATATCGGCCTGGAGCCTCTCTTTCTCCATATCGGCCTGGAGCCTCTCTTTCTCCATATCGGCCTGGAGCCTCTCTTTCTCCGCCTCGCGAGCGGCCTGTTGCTCAGCCCGGGCGGTTCCTTGTTCATCGCGAACAAATGCCTGAAGTTCGGGACCTGTTAACCCTAACTTCTCGCCTAACTCAATTAATTGAGCAAGATCCATGTTTGCAAACTATTGCAACACACGAAACTATCACTAAACGGATATCACGTTTAAGTATTACACAAGGTCAATCACCTGTAAACCACAAAAGTGCTAGCTACGCTACAACACTCCACACCATCTTCTCATAAGACTGGAATAATGAAATCACTATACGATTTCAACCACGTCGTGTCAACTATCAACACACGGAAATTCTGTGAGACTAATCTGCCCAATGCCAACTCGGCAATTGCAACAAGTAATTCAACTTCCTCGTACCGCTGAAAAATAACAAAGCTCCTACTTACAATAATGATACGATTAATTCATGGTCCTTTACTGTTGCAATAAACAGTCTAATGCCTCAAAACGTGAATGATACACTATAAATATAACGAGATATATGGGACTCAAAATTATGTCCGGGCAGAAACGACAAGGGGCATGTGAATTACCCTACACTACAGCTACTGGAATAGATGTAGGTTTCGTCTCTAGCCACGGAACAACGCTGACACTCCACGGAACCAGAGTGCAGCTAAGTTCTCAGGCATGTTCTATGTTGCCTTCACGTGTTACCCGCAATTCATAGCGTTGACCGAAGGTGTTATTTTAATTTTCCCCTCGCCGGAATCCCGCGTACGAGCCCCCAATTATGTCATGGATTAGCGAGGTCTCCGTACACTAGATGGCTCAGTCTAGTAGGGTTCTTATATATCAAGGTCAACGCATATGAGAAAGAACGGTTATCGTGAACAAGCAACAAAGAACGAGGACAATTTAATCAACTTTATTACAAGATATCTACCTTTTGGTAAATATCTCGATTAACTAAATAAACAGAATAAAGAAATCCCGTAACCAAATCTTAATAGAACATAATAAACAATAACACTGAATCTTTCGATTATCAAATTCCACTTCCTTTCTAAGGTGGATTATACCGCTATACGACCATACACTAGGCGCCAAGTGTTATCTAAGAATAACTCCCATAATATAAATACGCAGTATAAGCTAGTCCTCGCGGACTCTCATCACAGTAATATGTTATAACACACACATATAAATATATATGTGAATACTTCAAGGGTAATAATACCTCACTTCAAAACACAGATAACTACCAATCATAATACAGCAAATAATAGATACATTCAATCAGAAAATAGACATTGATACTGGGCTAGTCCCATCTCGAATATATACGAACGTTTGTTGAAGTCAACACGCCGAGCTCGGAACACAATTGGAACGGTGTATCTCGGGCGCACGAGTGATGATACCGGGCACTTGACGATTGCCGTCGTACGCCGCGAATTCTCTAGTCACGTCCGTTCAATAATCGCACGGTCGCAAACGATTGCGAAGTCAGTTGAATACGTTCAACTGAAAGACGAAGCCGGGCAGTAGACGCTTACCGCCGGCCGCTACGAATTCGTTGTTTTGTCGCAAACGATCGAGAAGTCGGATGAACGGGTTCGCGCGAATGACGACGCCTGGCAGAATACGTTTACCGCCTGTCGCTACGAGTCGCATTCGGTCAATGTTTCTGACGTTGTCGCTGTGAGACCGATGTTCGAGGATGGCCCGTGCTGGGTGAGCGCGTCGCGATTATCGCTCATCGACGCAAATACGTTGGGGCCGACCGGAACGTTGTCTCAATATACCGCTGACGTGGCGGCATGGCTTCTTAGAAGCTCGATCGAACAGTCACTCTGGACACGGAATATTACACACACACACAAAAGCTTGGGAACATAACCCACGTTAACGATTCCCACCACGCTTTACGACTTGACTTGCCATTCTCTTGGCAGCAGGGCAACCTGTCTAGTTCAACCCTGGATCTGTCCCAGTCCTTCGCCAGCGCCCAGATGGCGAAATGCGTACAACAAACGTTTATATAAGCAGACCTAATGACACATCATATGACAGGTTTCCATCATTTCTATTGGCTAATGTAATATACAATTCAAACTAGGCATTGTGGAACACCCTCTCTACGATTACAGTGAAACCACCTGCTTGCCTAGAAACACTAGCAACAGAATACCACGCTTCACTGAGCGCAACTGCAACCGAGTTGCCGTAATTACGTAACCAGGGCGGTTGGTCAACAATGTGTCTATCTACTGGCTTAACATTCCTCATTTCCCAAATTAGACCTCAGGAAAGTAGATTAAACATTCAGAAATAACAGAAATGCTACACATGTCAACATAGCTGTGTATAGACGGTTAGCTAGATCACGCAATAATATCATGTTGTTGGTTCTGTTGTTAGTATTGTGCAGTTTTCTTTTTTGTGAGTCAAAGAACATGAATAGAAAGAATGCTGTCTGGCAAAGACGTTGCTAGGCCACTCAGTTTATATGTTGCCATTATTGAATCTTGTTTACAAGCTATGAAGCAATTAACCATTTCAGGACTGCAACCGTGTCACCGCGTAACTACTGCAGACGGCATTTCCTTGTAGTTATTAGAAATATTACCTATTTCACTTCGATTGCTTTTTTCACCAAGAAATAGTAAGTTTTCAAATAGGAACACCTGATATATTCTTGAACTAGAATGATCAGCGGATAAGATCGTGCATTTTTTTTAATCTGGTTACCACAGTAAGGATAATTCAAAATTTATCGATAGTCCAGTGTCGCCAGCATCGTCGACGTCATCGTTAGAAAATCCCTCGAAAGTATCATTAATTTCAGCAGTCGAATCATCACAATCTTCGTCGATACTTTCAGTGACAAGTCAGCAAAAACACACATTCTTGTCTTCCAAAACACGCTTTCATCTAAGTCCGAGTTGTCACTAAAACTGTCCATTAGATGTTCCAAAACATGCAAACCACTGCTGCCATAATCGATGTTCAGCAGAAAAAAACGAAATAACTTTGGAATTCTCAATAGAGCAGTATGACAACTTTGACATAAACAGACTCCTGAATTATTCCCCAGGCGTTCAATATACAAGTGGTGCCACATAGCAACCAAACAAGAGTTGCATTGAATGCAACCAAGCTTATACCTGAACCCGCTTTTGCAAAGGTCACAGTATGGCTGCCCGCAATAGAGGGCTGCCGACCCGAAATGGTTAATGTGTATTTACCCACCCAAACTGTTAAAAACGAATGAAAAGCCACTCCGTTCTATGACCAACAAGTACCAACCGATTCTCGATGGCATTGCTTAATAACATTTATTGTATTTTTCTTAAATTATTAAATCCATTTATGCTGCCGTCTGTATTCATTCAACGTAACAAATAAAAATCATGAACATAATGAAGCACCAGCCCATTTTGTGATCAATGCTTAGCAACCACTTCTCACTAAACAGTCGCCACCTGATGAGGCTGTTTAAATCATGTGACATAGGTAACTGTAGGAGTCACGGTGATTGTTAGTTACATTTTTCACCTGCATGTTGTGGCTGTTCTATTTTGTAATATTTCTGTGACAGGGCTACTTTGAGGGGAACGACATTCACCACAACCGCATCGCAGGCTTTGAAGTGAAGGCGGGCGCGAACCCGACGGTCGTCAAGTGTGACATCCACCACGGCCAGACAGGGGGCATCTACGTGCACGAGAATGGACGGGGCCAGTTCATCGAGAACAAGATCCACTCGAACAACTATGCAGGCGTGTGGGTGACGTCAAACAGCGATCCGACAATTAGGTAGGCGCAAATTGCGTGTGTTGTTAATAACTCAGTAGGGTAGCGTAATTGTAAGTGATAGATTACACAGAAGATGAAATAATGCATTTTCTATACAACTCACTTCTCTGCTTCGTCTCCAGGGTGTGAATGAAAACTGTTTGTGATATCGGAAGACAAAATCAATTGATTTCTGTGTTTTATTAAGATTTGTTCACGATATTTTTCAATTGTGACTACTGATTGAATTGTATTCCTGAACACAGAGGTGCAGGGTTAAATTCTTGTGTCTGGTGTGCGTCTTCACGGTGTTCGCTGTTCATAGAAAAAACGAGATCTACAACGGCCACCAGGGCGGCGTGTACATCTTCGGCGAGGGGCGTGGTCTCATCGAGTACAACAATATCTATGGCAACGCACTTGCTGGAATACAGATCCGCACCAACAGCAACCCGATAGTGCGACACAACAAGATACACCACGGCCAGCACGGAGGCATCTACGTGGTAAGTACACAACGCCGTAATTTTTCAGTTGGTATGGTCGTCATGCTTCAGGTTTTATAAATGTGACATTTATATGATGGTCGAGAAGGTCCATTGTTGTATAGTTGTAGAATTTCACAACCTGAGGTGCAAAGATGCATTATGTGATGAACGATGCGATGCATGCTAGCATCGCATCATCGCATGTCATGTTGCGAAATTCAGAACTATGCACTTCTTGGCCATCATAAGTTTGCTTAATGTGACATGGATGATGTAATTTATGTCAACTGTAATGGTTTGTTTCAGCAGAAAACAAACTGAATATTTATTGATAATTCAACAAAATTATTGTCGGCTGATAACTATGTGGAAAAAGAAATAGTCTACTCTGTGAAATGTTTTTTAAACAAATTCCATATAGTTGACAACACTTCAATAATGTTTGTTCTACATCTATGACTAACTAGTGACCCGTGTCCCCTCTCATTGTCCACTCTCATTGCCCAGTGTCCACTCTCACTGACCCGTGTCCACTCTCACTGACCAGTGTCCACTCTCACTGACCCGTGTCCACTCTCACTGACCAGTGTCCACTCTCATTGATCCGTGTCCACTCTCACTGATCTGTGTCCACTCTCACTGATCTGTGTCCACTCTCACTGACCCATGTCAATTCTCACTGACAGGTGTCCACTCTCACTGAACCATATCCACACTCACTAATCCCTGTCCACTCTCACAGCCCTTGTCCACTCTCACTGATCCATGTCCACTCTTACTGACTCGTGTCCACTCTCACTGATCCTTGTCCACTCTCACTAATCCATATCCACTGTGTGTTGTGCAGCACGAGAAGGGTCAGGGCCTGATTGAGGAGAACGAGGTATACTCAAACACACTCGCCGGCGTGTGGATCACGACAGGAAGTATGCCGATCCTGCGACGCAACCGGATACACAGCGGCAAGCAGGTACGGGCACAGATCTCGGTGTCACTTCCTGGCACGTTTCATGCATGTAAGATCCATCCATACGTCTGAATCGTGCAATAATGAAGCTTAATTTGATATATATATCAGTTCATGTCTTTTTCAGGTAAGCTACTTTTTATGTGTGATGTGTTATGTGTAAGTAGCATAATTACTAATTACAGCTATTTAACAAGTACACAGAATTAACTTCTGATGTTTGTATCTCCCAGAATTTAGTGCATTGTGCTTTAATCACTGTGAATACACACATGTATCCAAGATGGTTTGTGTCCCAGTTGGTGTTACAGAATATACATCCAAGCAAAATGGCACAGACCTATCCACTGAAACAGAAACTAAATTTCTCAGAGTATTTCTTTAAATTCTGTTGTCAGCTTGTTTCATAAACAGCTGAGTGAGATAAGGCTACGATGAAGTGGGCAGTGGTTCCACGCAGAGTCTAGAGCGGGGTCATATTTGTCATAATGAGGTGATGTACTTTGTTCTGTCAGGTCGGCGTGTATTTTTACGACAACGGTCATGGGACGTTAGAGAACAACGACATATTTAATCATCTCTATTCCGGAGTACAGATAAGGTATGTTTTTCCGACTTTTCGACAATAAGTTCAGTTTATATACACGACATGGTCAACTGTTTCCAGTAATGCCTGCTATGTGTAAATAAATTTGACAGAAATGTTAGAACAAAAATTTGAATTTTTTAAATTATATTTCAGCACAATCTTATGCTTATTTCTCTAACATAACAATCTAATGGCAGAGGTTGTGACTAGTTTTGTTTTATTCAGTTTGCGCTATCTCGTTAGTGATGCCAGCAACATGACATGTTTCAGGACGGGAAGCAACCCTCTGATCAAGCGGAACAAGATCTGGGGGGGCCAGAACGGGGGCATCCTCGTGTACAACGGGGGGCAGGGCGTCATTGAGCACAATGAGATCTTTGACAACGCGATGGCGGGCGTCTGGATCAAGACGGACAGTAACCCGATGCTGCGTTTCAACAAGATCCACGACGGCCGAGACGGGGGGATCTGTATTTTCAACGGCGGCAAAGGTGAGTTGGCGAGTGTGGACGTAGCTGTACTTCCTGCTGCAATATGTCATCTGCAAAATAGGTACCAAGTTGCAAAATCATTAAATATTGTTTTGTACTTTAAAATGGTACCTAATTTGTTCAAATCTTTTCAGTAGTTTTTATTTATTTATTACTAACGATGAAACAAAGTGATATTTTGAAAAAATAGGTTGTTCACTCTGTTCCAGTTCACTCAGCTGTATGAATGAGTACCTGGCTGTAGATTGTAGTCCTGTGGACTGGACACTGCGCTATTTAAGAACTCACCTTTATCTACTACACCTGTTGTTGTTGATGCAGGTGTGTTGGAGGAGAACGACATCTTCCGCAATGCGCAGGCAGGCGTACTCATTAGCAACCAGAGTCACCCAGTGCTGCGACACAACCGCATCTTTGATGGCCAGGCGGCCGGCATCGAGATCACCAACAACGCGACGGCGACGCTAGAGGGCAACAAGATCTTCCACAACAAGTTTGGCGGGTTATGCTTGGCCAGCGGCGTCGCGCCTGCCCTCAAAGGTCTGTCGATAAGCTCATGCTTTCCTACGTCTGTCTGTGCAAATAAGTGTAGGAGAGGAGACGCATGTTTGATCAATGCACGGATGTTCTGGTTTCCTGCTTGTTTCATTAGTAGAAGACATTACCTCGCCAGAAACTTGGTTTTTATTAAGAATGTTTCGGCCGTTGTCAGAAGACAGACGTGTATGTGATTGTGATATCTGTAGTCAATCTAGCCAGTCCAGTCGGTGTATCCTGTACGTCGTCGTTTGCATATGACACAGTCAGAATGTTGCGTGTCACCTCCGTCAAACTTTGCCAACGTTATTGATAACTGTTACATATTTATATGTGAATGTCAATACTACTGCTGTGTGACATCTCATAAATAATACATTTCTGCATACAGTTGTCACTTTAGAAACTTTGTCTTATCTTTTTTGTTGTTAAGAAGAACTTTTGTGGCCTTAATTTTAACAAAATACACAGTGGAATGCACAAACCCACCACATAATTGGCATCCAACTTGTGATGGTTTGATGGAGCTTTTTGACGGAGCTTTTGCCAGGCAACAGGTCACCTGATGGAGAGGTCAGTTGGGCACTAATTTACACATAGATTGGACATTTGATAAAATATGAATTTTTCTTAGAAAGAGTAACAGTGGAGTGAATTTTGGTTAAAAAAACACCCAAGGTCTTAGAGGTGACCACATAAATTTACAAAGTTAAACAAATTGGTGAAACATGTGGGTAGGGGTTTTCACTACAAGACGAGATGGCTACAGTGGTGCACCTAATGAGTGATACTGCAAATTGACGCTAACAGCTATTTTGTCCCAGTGAGTCTTCCACACCATATATAGATGTGGGGGGCTGAACCAATGCTAAACGTGTTACGCCTCTTTGACTTTGTGAACTTACGACACCATCCCTTTGATGAACTGATAAACATTCTACGCTCAAGATACAAAGTACCAAAGAGAAGTAACTTAAACATAAATGGGCATATACATACATATATACATACATATACATATATACACATACATATATACGTACATATAAACACATATATATATATATGCTAGCTCAGTTATAGGTATAAGGGCAATTTCACGGTAACCTAGGCCACTAGTGTCTCACACGGGCAAATTTTCAAAGTCACTTGATTACTCCGATTTCAGTGTAATTTTAAACCATACACCTTATATTTATGTAAGCATAACACTAGAAGGCTACGAGTAGTGCCTGTATCACACAATAACAGAACCATAACACTAGAAGGCTACGAGTAGTGCCTGTATCACACAATAACAGAACCATAACACTAGAAGGCTACGAGTAGTGCCTGTATCACACAATAACAGAACCATAACACTAGAAGGCTACGAGTAGTGCCTGTATCACACAATAACAGAACCATAACACTAGAAGGCTACGAGTAGTGCCTGTATCACACAATAACAGAACCATAACACTAGAAGGCTACGAGTAGTGCCTGTATCACACAATAACAGAACCATAACACTAGAAGGCTACGAGTAGTGCCTGTATCACACAATAACAGAACCATAACACTAGAAGGCTACGAGTAGTGCCTGTATCACACAATAACAGAACCATAACACTAGAAGGCTACGAGTAGTGCCTGTATCACACAATAACAGAACCATAACACTAGAAGGCTACGAGTAGTGCCTGTATCACACAATAACAGAACCATAACACTAGAAGGCTACGAGTAGTGCCTGTATCACACAATAACAGAACCATAACACTAGAAGGCTACGAGTAGTGCCTGTATCACACAATAACAGAACCATAACACTAGAAGGCTACGAGTAGTGCCTGTATCACACAATAACAGAACCATAACACTAGAAGGCTACGAGTAGTGCCTGTATCACACAATAACAGAACCATTTGCAGTTCATGGTCAATTTGTTTTATTTGGATATTGGACATATCAAGGCAACACACTTTGTTTGTGATGCAATTTGTTTGTGTTTCAGCTCAAAACAAAACAAAAATAACATCATTTTATGGTAAAACTCAGCATGTTGTCTTACATATCATCCTGGGGGTAAATAATGGCCCTTTTGTGCAACTGATCACCATCATTAAAAAAGTAACATTTATTATCTTGCTAGCTAAACACATTACAACAGAGATGTAAATATGATTTATAACACTAATCATCAAACATGTTTAACACCCCACTATAGCGTTTACGAACACTAATCATCAAACATGTTTAAACACTCCCACAATAGCGTTATGCCTGTTGTATCAACTTATGCTATCATCCAGTCTCTTACAATCTGGGTCGGAGTGAACATTAATTTTTTTCAAAGAAATTCTACTGTGCTGTTCAATAATACGCTGAATCCAATGTTATTATCGTGGCATCACAAACACAATGTTCTATTGAATAATGATGCTTTATGTGAATTGTGCCTTGAATGAAGTGCATGTATACATAGTTAATGCAATGAGCTAGTGCATGAAATTTAGGTTCCTGTTTGAAAAACATTTGCTTAACTATATTTTTGTGTTAACAATATACAAAGCTCACTTTCCTATAGCTATGTTTGCAAGAGAATCTTGGTAATATATAAAAAGTAGTTGACTGTTGATCCAACGGTGGCACGAGCTTGATAAACTAGATATCATCCGTGTGTCGGAGTGAATAGGAAGTTGGACATTTGCAAATGGATACAGGAGATATCAATAAGGTACTTGTTAGGTACAACTAGAATATTTTTAAGGCTAACAATAGGGTCTGTTCCCTAAATGGTAAATCTAAACACTTACATGTAATAGAAAATTCGTTTCCATGCTTCAAACACTCGAGGACACAAAAATATGTACAGTTATTATCTCTTATTGTCTGCAAGTAGCAAGAACCTTAAGTAACTTTATCAGTACAACCGCACATACATACCCATTACAGATGTTAACTTACAAACATGTCCACAGTGTTCCAAAAATCACAAGCATGATTTAGTGGCAACAAATTCCATGTGTTGGAGTGGACATGACATTGGACATTTCAACTTCGCGACATCATAATTTACAGGTTTTCAAAAAAGAAAGTTAACATTCAAAACTTAATAGTTCAGTTCTAACATATGAGCCACTATAAACCATAAATAGGTTTGTTACACATGGTGGGTATCATTATCAACATTATACAGTCTACTTCATAATTTTGGTCATAATGTTCTCCAAATCCATGTAGGCATCCTTTGGCAGGCTAAATACATCATGGTGGAGGTATATTTGATATAATTCAGTCATTTTGTTTCATAGAATAGCACAATAAATAATCAGAATGTAGGATGTTCCCATGGTTCAGATGTGTCGGAGTGGACATTCTGTGGACACTATTTATCCCACATTCAAATTGAATAGTTATTATGTGATTGTCATTAAAAATGACCCAACTGCTGTTTTCTATTGCTGCATTTTGAAAGAGAACAGAATGATTGTCTGTGTTGGAGTGGACAAGTTCGGCATCCTACCTACCCTGGGTACTAGCTTTAGCAACAATTATGCATAATGTCTACTATTTTGTTTCTTAGCCACTCATATTATCTTCATTATGGAAAAAATCAAGTAGTGGTTTGTATCATGTAGTATGATGTTTTGGACGGGGGAAAAATGTCCAACGATTGTTGATGGGTGTACATCAAATATATTGATGTACACATATATAGGATACCGTATGCTTTAAATGGTAAACACAAGCCTTCTCAGCAAGGTGTAATTATTTCTAAAGTGCTTATGGTTTCAGACTAATGGCACTTTATATAAGTGAAAATACAGAATGAGACACCAAATTCCGTCCACAATTAATACATATCTTGAGGTTGCGAAAACAGTTGTCAAGACAGAAAGTTCAAACTTTGCTTGTAGGTTGCCTTGATACATCCATGCTTTAAAATGGTATTAACCAGTGACTAACTTGCATTTCAGCAGGAGTAAATTCATGTCAAAGCAATAATAACTGGTGGCCTAGGTTACTGTGAAATTGCCCATAAATATGCACAATTGACCAGACATTAGGCCGGAGAGAGCTTTCTACTACTCCTTCACCTACAGATGGTTGGTTTGATGTGCAAAATGGGTTATGATTAGGTTGAAGGTACTTTTGACAAGATTGACATCAGGTGTTTACATGCGTATGTATGTCACATGAAATGCGCTCCCACTTGGTCTGCAGCTAACAGCAGCACTGTGCACCAGGTGTCGCCGCTGAGATGATAATGTCGGACCAACTCTCACTGTGTATGGTCTGCTTACAGAGAACAAGATCTTCTGCAACCAGAACATGGTGGAGAAGGCGGTCAACGGTGGACAGTGCCTCTACAAGATCTCCAGCTACACCAGCTTCCCTATGCATGACTTCTACCGGTCAGTAGCCCGCTGTCAAGACTCCACTCATTTCTCCATGTGGTAACGTCCACGATAAGAAAATAATGTAATATTAAGTGATCACACAATCATTGAGCATTGTTTTTAAATATACCGTATATTATGAGCATCAGTCTGTTCCATTCTGACTTGACCCTTCTACCTCAGTTGTTATCTGTGTAACAGAGTTTTTTCCCTTAGATATTGCGTGACGTTTTTAGGTCTATTGTTGCCTGTAGAACGTGAACGTCGTTTTAGTGTACACTGCCACATCGTAACACACTTGTGTACACTGCCACATGTAACACACTTGTGTACACTGCCACATCGTAACACACTTGTGTACACTGCCACATCGTAACACACTTGTGTACACTGCCACATGGTAACACACTTGTGTACACTGCCACATCGTAACACACTTGTGTACACTGCCACATCGTAACACACTTGTGTACACTGCCACATGTAACACACTTGTGTACACTGCCACATCGTAACACACTTGTAACACACTTGTGTACACTGCCACATCGTAACACACTTGTGTACACTGCCACATCGTAACACACTTGTGTACACTGCCACATCGTAACACACTTGTGTACACTGCCACATCGTAACACACTTGTGTACACTGCCACATCGTAACACACTTGTGTACACTGCCACATCGTAACACACTTGTGTACACTGCCACATCGTAACACATTTGCGCAACATTTTTACCTGTGGTTTTGGTAAAATCATTGGACAAACTATCAGCTTATTTAATTCTTGCCCAAGAATTAATACAAATGATTCTCAGAACTGGAATCTTCACGTGAATGCACTATTTGATTATGGGTGTATCTTTGTGATGATATTGTTGACTTTCCTTGTATGCTCACAACACAAGTATGCTGCCACCAAATTCAGTAGGTTGAAAGCTTAATGTCTGCTCGCCAATTGGAGTTGGCCGTTTACAAGATGTAATAGCCAAATTTAATTCTTTCGACCATTTATACAAACGTGCACTTTCTTAGTAAACTGACTGCAGGCATTACAAACTATTGAAACATTACGTAGCCGGACATGAAAGAACTGGATTCGCAATGGGCTAAACCAGCCAAGGAAGGGTTTTAAATTGTTGAAGTATTAGTCTAAAATCTGATCAACCTAAAGCCACATTCACCATGGTCTTTGTGTTTAAATGTGCGTCAGTGCCTCTTGCCAGATGTATAGCCTGGCGGTGATCATGACAGTTTGATGAGTGAAAGTTATGTGCTGCCACCTAGGTGCCGAACGTGCAATACGACAGACCGAAACGCAATCTGTGTGAACTGCATCAAGACCTGCCATGCAGGTCACCAGGTGGACTTCATACGACACGACAGGTAATGCAACGTCTCAGTCTAATTCTGTGGTTATTCTGTAAGCCTTATAGACTCTCAAACTTTTAAAATTACATCTCAAAACACATCTTTGTAAGGCCACGTTCATCGATTGTCTGTAGTATGTACAACATATTGAATTTATTTTTAGTTATAGTTTTTCTTATTATTAAATTACTACTTTATTATTAATTTATTATGGATAGGTTTAGGATTACTCATTACAAGGTTTTTAAAATCCTTATCTGTTTAATTTTTATTTTCCTGGATTCTAATTTTGCATATATTATTAAATGACATTTAATATAATATTTGGACTAATAATGTATTTTAAAGCTTTGAAAAATGTTCAATGTAGTAAATAGAGTTGCTTGCTTAGATCAGTTTTTAACAGTGTTTAGGGGAATCTGTGACATTATGTGGGACTCGGTGGTGATCTCTTACTTCTTGAATTAATGTAATGATGCTTTCAGCTGACCCAAATAAAAAAAAAATTTATAAGGATGTTGAAGGATTTTTCTGTTAGATAATCGTGTCACCGCGCCCCACTAATCAAACAGTGGAATGGTGGTCGAGCAGTAAAGCACCAGACTGTCGGTCGAGGGGCCCGCTACCGACACTGTTTCGAAAGTTGGGAAATTTTGTTCACTCAACGTTGCCTGTCTTTCAGAGGGGACACCATAAGCTGTTGTTCCATTCTACCTGTTCTACCTGGTGTCTATGCCAGGGGAAGTAAAAGACCCCATGCAGGGGGTAAATGTGTAACCTACAGCAGACTCACTAACTCTAGAGAAGAAAAACTGAAAATAAATTGTAACCAAGTGGAAACAAGTGCCTGCTCTTTCTTGTCTCATTCTCATCAGGCCCTTAGCTGGAATGTTTTTACGATTTTCATCAGATACCATGATCTTGGGTTGAGCCACAAGAGTGGTGCAGTTGGAATTTTTTGGAGACGGTTTCGGGAGAGCCCCAGCCCCCTGAACATTCACCACATTCCTTCGGGAGAGCGCCAGGCCCCTGAACATTCACCACATTCCGACGCCTATGACCAATGCATGTGTAATAGGGTGTTTCGTGAGCACAACGAGTAAATAAAAATTGACAATGGGTAAATTGGAAAATTTCACTACCCTGGGTACAGGGCTGATCCTCATGATATGCCTTGCGTTGTCTTTGCAGGTTTTTCTGCGACTGCGGTGCGGGGACGCTCAACAATCAGTGCCAGCTGCAGGGAGAGCCGACACAGGACACAGACACTCTGTATGACTCAGCGGCACCCATGGAGTCACACACACTCATGGTGAACTGACACAACGCCCATGCTCTCTTAGTTAACATGGCGGCACGCGGAGCTCACGCACGCACGCACGCAAGACATTCTATCGATACAAAGTGCCAATGACGTTGTTTGATGGATGCGCGCGACGACAGCGTAGTCATGTCATGTTTGGTTCTGTGCATGCTTCGGTGTCCTGCTAGCGGAAACCTGCTCGCCAAGACACTGTTGCATTGTGGGTGCGTTTGATTGTACAGCCAATGCAGCTATGCTGGTGCATGATTTTAAATCGTGTACGTTCGTTGTTGTGGCTGCCTTGGAATCAATTGTTGATGTCGTCGTAAAGAACATACACCGTCGTGTTTGTAACGTCGATCGAATGTGGCCACATTGGCATGTGGAGTACGACATCTGAGCATCCTGTGCAAGTGGCATCCACCTGGTGTCCGACAGAGCGTGTTTGCAAGGTTCGCTTGTGTCGGTTTCACCAGTGTGTCGTAGTTCGTGCAACAGCCTCGTGTCAACCACCAAATGTTCAGCAGGGAGCCAGATATCGTGTTCACCTTGAAACCACATCTGCTACAAACGACTGATCGGGCCAGTAGGCAGAGAGGGACGGTGGTTGACCGCCCCCTCTGTCGACTGAGACTGCTGATAGAACAGCCAATTTCAGTGTACATATAATGTTCAGGTACATGTGCAACGATACGCACTGTTCGCGTATACGCGGTTACCGCGCCTGGTTGCTATGGCAACAGTGAAGACCGCCGTCGTGATTCGTCGCCGCCTCCGTCGTCAGGACGCGGCGGGAGATTCGAGAACTCACGACAGACAGTCAATTGGCTGTCGGCCAATCTCTGTACATAGGTGGATATACGCAATGTTATTTTTGAATTTAAGATCTACTGTACAGAATGTCTCGCCACAGTTAAGTAATCATGTTACCGCTATCCGGAGGACACCAAGCTTTCATATAGCGGCGCATTGGCATGTATCATAATTTAATATACACAGAGTGACATTTACCGAAGTCTAGCGTGATAGGGTTTATGTGCGCAACGGAGAACCCAGTGTGGACAGTCATGCAAACAAAAAGTACACATCGTCGACACGCAACTGGGAGGAAATGCTTTACATTGCTATAGACAGTCTAAACCTAGAGTATATCTACACTGTATCTATAATATATAAATTTGTGTGTGTGTATATATGTTAGAGAAAGACAGATGTATTTGGCCCGTGTTTTGATATGGCAAATGTTTTCTTGCCCTTGTCATAATTGTCGTGATATTTTTTCTCCCAACGCCACTGTAGTCATCTTAGGTATTTATATTGGCTGTTCACGGTAGACTTTGCTGGGCATATACGGCGAAGGGCATCTAGGGAATGTGCTGCGCGGCGTATAATATACATATATATACATATATCTTTTGTAGTTTTGGATGTAGATTTTATGTGCGTTGTCAGATACAATATATCTTGTGCACCACTACAAAAATGGACATGCCAACGTTTCATTCTCATCAACATTTTGTAACCGACTATAATTTTTTCACTTTACATTTCTGTCCAATGAATTTTCAGAATAGCTGAGGGACTGTGCACTGGTCATATAGTGCACAGTTCTTATGGTTTTAGTTCGGCCGTTTGCAATGTTACTGTGAGAAAATGCAATTTTCTGTCATGTCGGATGGATCTATGTAAAAAGTAAGGTTTTAGGAATTCAAAACCAATGTCTCACAGAAAGAGGTATGTGATTTAATGCTGTTATTTTAATAACTAACTGCGGGTTAATATATTCATGTGCACGTTGGTCAACACCAAAAGGAAAGCCACTGTTCACATCACATCTTTCTAGTGGAACATTTGTGAAATGACCAGGCGAGGTTCGAGATAGATTCTGCATGTGGTGTAGTGTGTTTAACGGTGCGGAGACTTCATGAAATGTGGCTGTCCGTCTGGTCATATTCATTATATTGAGTGGTCAAATTTATATAGTAGGCCATAGCTGTATTACACTGCTGAGATACCGTTGATGAAGCTCGTCATTCCACACTGTAAAGATGCTCATTCAGACATGCCACAATACACCAATATAGTAGTCGTCAAATGTTTGGTGGGTGTTCTGTAGACGTTTTTCATTTCTGCCCTGGTCGACCCAAAGACGGGGTTTTATATGGCGCATGACAAGTTTGTCTCGACCAGGTGCCGCTCTTATTTAATTTGCCCGATCGAGGGTGTTTTTGTATCCGCCTGCCTCCGATTTATCCTGTGCATCGCCGTTGTCATCGTCGTCAAACGTGCAACTTTTATTTGTTTAAAACGAGTTTGTTAATTATGCCAATGTGTTTGGTATTTCAGCTTGTCATTCTGTTTTCGCAGTTTTGTGTTGTCTACAGTTTGGTGTTTTGGGGAAAGGGTCAGTCGGTGAGTGCCCCGAAGGTAGAAACTTGTTTTGTCCCCCCTCCATATGTCCACATCTCCCCATCTCCGTCCTTTGTATCCCGTCATTTACCCCACATCGGGGGGTTTCCCAAACCCCCACATCCTCTGGCTTTCAGATAGTATATATCAGGTGACTCTGAATTGCTTAACATTTTTGCCACGCGGTTGTTATTACTGCATGTTGGATGAACTGTGTAACGTGTATACAGATTGTGATGTGCAGCACAGTATTGTATTTCTATCGGAACTGTTCATTTTAAATATTTCATATAAAGTTTTATTTGAGTTTTCCTTGTCGTTGTTTGTGTGTTCGGGATGATGCCGGTTTCGCCTGGACATTTTAATGCATTGGTAGATATTGAATCACTTTCAGTTGACCCTCTTGCATCAAATTGTATACACGAGTGTGTCTGCCTAGCCTATCTCAAGTGTTAGAATCCTGTTTTAAATGTTTGGAACTCTGTCAGCTGGTGCGGAAATTACTATGGTGTAGGGTGCCAATAAACTGTTGCATTTATACATGAAGGTCAAGCATGGAATATTGGTATTACCCTCGTAATTGCAAATGGTACACAAAGTAAGAACACGGAGAATATACAGCCGCGCAAACCATGGTGGGGGACGTTACTGCTACTGCTACTGCTTACCAAATCACTGGAACAAGTCGATATTCATAAGCCAAGGATTTTAACACAATGGCAGGCATTACATAATATGTTCACGTGTTAAGATTTTCCTCCTGTGTACTGCATCTTGGACGCCAACATTTCTAGGTTCACCTGTGACCCCCTCTAGAAGAAAAGTTCCACATTATTTATGTTGAAATTCCCCGTGGATTAAGTAGTCTGACCGGGTCAGAGTTTCGCACTGGACTTCAGATGATGACATAGTATACAGCTGTGTATATTTGTAGTGACATCGTCTCATGGGCATCTTTGTGAGTAAAATAATTAAACACCAAATTGAGGCAGGGTTTCTCTCTTGTAAGCCATTAATACATATGTACATTATATTAGTAATATTTTAGAACTATTTATTTATTTGATTTTATACTGCTATATTTTAGTGATTAACTTATGCATTGTAATTGATTAATTATATTGTACTGTGCTTATTTTAAGTTAACATCTTACTACCATATTCCAAATATTTTGTTGCCTTTTACTTAATTTATTTATTAATATTGTTATTACTATTGTATGGCACCATTTTTAATTTAAATGACTTAGTACTAATATTTTAGTTTAATGATCATGGTGTATTGTAAAGCGCCACAAACAATTGTGGATCTGGCGCTATAACAAATTAAATATATTATTATTACATGTAACATGTGTAACGTATACATACTACTGACATGTGTATTTGTAATAAAATAGTTTACCTATGCAGGACATCAGTGGAAAATGGACGGTTGCACCACTTTTATCAATAAATAAATTAATTTAAAGATTGCATCAGCACTATATGTCAAGAAATTCATACCCAACACCAGTAAGAAAAATGTTAGAACTGTTAATATATTAGGTGTTACTAGTACATGGCTTTCTCCTTAGGGTCAGAGGCAGAGTGCACACTACATGTACATCTTGAGTTTCATTTAACAAGATGTTGAAGCCTAGTATTACCAGAAAAAACATGTTTCTGGTTTTAAAATATTGAAGCCATGTCAGTGTTGCTGCTATTGAATATTGCTTTAGCAATATTGAAGAAAATGTAACTGACTAGCCTAGAATAACCCTGTTGAAACTGTTACATGTATGCATCATGTTTTCGTAACACCGACTCTCCAAACTCTCAACAAGAATTAAAATATAAAGCTCGACCTAATAATCCAGGCATGTTAATATATGTCTTTATTCAGTTTTTTTAGTTCGAGAAGGGCATAGCAACACATAAGTCTATGACTTCAGCTTTGCTCTTTCAGCAGCAGCAGCAAACCATACTGTGCATGTATTATGTTGTTGTTGAATAAACGTTCATTCAGGTTGTATAATAACCTATTAAAAAATATTTAAAGTGAGGTTATCTGTTACAAGGAATCGGCCATGGATGGTAATTATTAGCAGTTCACTGAATCGGTCATAGGTGCTGTTAGTGGCATTGGATGCAGCCAACTTCAACAGTAAGGGCTGGGATGTGTGCCTCCAGTATAAAAAGTGTCGACAGCAGTTGTACCCTTAAGAACAAATCTTAGAAAATCTATAGATTTCCAAAACTGTAGGCCCCTAATAGGAATGTAGCAATGACTACACACATTACAGATATAGATAGCTGTATACTACAGATTCTATGCAATTCCATTGTATAAAATATATTATTTCCATAGAAAACCATCTGCAAAATCCTATAGAATAATCTACAGACAGTGTATGTACATACTATAACTACTAGTTAGTCTATTTTATATATATATATGTAAAATATCTAGGCCATATTATTTGCAATGATGCTAAAGATGACAAAGATATAATGCATCAGTGTCGCCAGTTATATGCACGTGATAATGTGTTGCTCAGGAAATTTTATATGTGCACTGATGATATAAAAATTAAGCTGTTCAATACCTTTTGCTCGTCAATGTACACATCCCAACTATGGTGGAATCATAATGCTTACAGTATACACAAATTACATGTTTATTATAACAATGTGTTCAGAAGACTACTTCGATTACCGAGATATTGCAGCGCTTCTGACATGTTTGCAGAAAGACTTGTTCCGGATTGTAAAGCAGTCATTCGAAATCTTGTTTACAAATTCATGAAACGTTTAGATAAATCAGAAAACTCTGTTAGTAGCTGTACCAGGTACAGACATCAGGTGGATCTCTAGGATTAGAAGACGATGGGTTAAGTCCCTATATGGACACAACGACCTTCTGTAGGGACAGTGCCAATGGTACTGTGTGGGTATGTATTTTTTTTTTCTTATATATGTATACTTTTTATTATATAATATGCTTCAGCTATTAATATAGCTGTCAACTGTTGTATGGATATATGGACCGATATATGTATTATTATATGTATTTGTGTCTGAAATGAAGCATTGAATACCTGGTATATATATATATAATGTTTAACTATTAATTTAAAGGGTTTACAACACTTGAATGTTTGGTTTACAATTTTAAAAAAATGGGTACAACACTTCAATTACGAACAATGTTTTGGGATTTTTAAACGCAATTTGGCTAGCAGTATACATTCAATGTATTTATTTTAGTATTAAGAACATTGAGGAACAACCTACAAATCCATTCGCTAGGTGGCGCCACGTTTCAGTTGTGATAAATCGTTATACAATGTTTGTCAACGAAGTATTGATGTCTGTGTTTGTTATTAGATAATTTTCTTGTTTCCTGATACTTTAAGTAGCTGACAGAATTAACTATTTTATAATAATCAACTTTGTTTTTCATGCAAATAAACTTTTTCTCAAATGTGAAGAGTGACGCCTAGCGCAATAATTATTATTAGTACATGTGGATACCCAATATTTTCCCATTTTTGCTGTTTACATTCCAAGTTGTTGGTGTTGATACTTTCGAGGCCCCGTTGAAAGAAGAAAAATGGATGATGATTTTGATTTTGGACATAAAAAGGGAAAGGATAAAGCAAGTATTTGTATATGTGTTGCCACCTTGACGGGGAATGTATGTCACATATAAGGGTTAAACGTGCGAAATTCGTTCGTTAGACGTTACTAGGTAGTAGGTCTAGGTCTACCCGGGCCGGAGACGGAACCTCACTCCACTGTCTCAGCCGGCCTGTCTCACTTGTACTTCTTGAAGTTGAGTCTGACTAGGCTAAGGCTAGGAGTCGGGGTTTATCACCATCAATAACAATATACATAATGCATGTATTGACCTGAGGGCCTACTCCTACTCCTAGTTTACCTGGACTATAGTATAGAGGCTAGATATAGGACTAGGCTACTACTAGGTTAGGTGACCTTGTAGGTGCATGGATCTTTTTATTTTTGTCAAAGACAAAGTATAGTCAACATTTAAGAATTATAACAAATTAAGCCAAATACATAAATTGTAATGTAATAATTGCATGACACAACGGGCCTGACAAAATATATATATAAAATATATTTAAATTCAAAAGATGGTACCACCTAAACTGAGAATATTTACTGAAAATAATATATCAAATTTCAATCGGGAACTGGAGAATATAAACTGGGACAATATTATGACATGTAAGGACACGGATGAATGTTATGATATGTTTGTGACCAAATACGACACAATTACCAGAATTTCAAATAAATGTTTCAAGGACAAAAACTGGATGACTAAAGGCATTAGAAATAGTATTTTAACAAAAACTAGATTGTAAGTATAAGAAATATATCAACAGACCAAATGAATACAATAAAACAGAATACCGACAGTATAAGAATAAGCTTACAACTATCATACG
This sequence comes from Paraescarpia echinospica, assembly GCA_020002185.1. NCBI lineage: Eukaryota > Metazoa > Annelida > Polychaeta > Sabellida > Siboglinidae > Paraescarpia > Paraescarpia echinospica. Next base: position 27,796,475 of record CM034538.1, on the reverse strand, counting down.
ACAGGCAGAGATATCATATTACAGTAGCTTCACTCACAAGCAAAACAGTGAACCAGGGAATTATGGAAAATATATGTGGAACTTTTGAATAAGGACAAAAGAAACATACACAACATTAAAAAGCTGGTCAGCAATCATATAGAATTTAACAATAATGAAAGTATTGCTAATGCAATTAACCAATATTTCACGACTGCAGGTAAAAAATTGTCAAAGATATATAATAATCAGAAAAATCAATATAGACAATTTCTAACTGACCCGATACACAACATTATGTTCCTTTCACCAGTTTGTCAACAAGAAGTGATTAATGAAATTAACAAGCTAGCAAATTCTAATGTATCAGGTATCGATAATTTTCCTCCAAAAATTGTCATGCCATTTCATTTGTAAACCTCTGACTTACATATGTAATTTGTCAATCTCCGAAGCCACGGTACCACGAGCATTAAAGGTGTCAAAATTAATACCTATATTCAAGAAAGGATCAAGGTGTGAACCATCCAACTATCGACCAATTAGTCTGATGAGTGTCTTCAATAAAATCCTAGAAAAGTTAATGTTGAAGAGGTTATTAGACTTTATGGACAGACCTGGGGCCGAGTACATTTTCATGAGTACAAGTACGAGTACAAGTACTTTGATGATTGATGAGTACGAGTACATTGCTAAAAGCTGAGTACGAGTACATTCTCACGAGTACGAGTAAAAGTATGTGTACATTAAAAAAAAAATTAAATATTAAATAATAATGTATTTTTCAATTAATCTAATTGATATAACTCAGCACAAGTGAATATGCAATGGCAGTTGATACATTTTTTATGAGGAAAACTAAGAAAAATCTCTATTTCATCAACAATTAAATTAACTTCATTGGCATTCATTTTAGTGGCATCGTATGATGTTATCATCTAATTGCCATTGCACCGAATGAACATGAGTCGTTCACAGTCTTTCAGGCTGCACCGTTCAGGGCAGAATACTTTCTCGGCTATGCTAAATACCCTTTCAACTGGGGTTGATGAGGCCGGAATGCTGAGATGGTGAAGGACCAACTGAGCCAGAGTTGGAAAACTCAGAACAGCAGTGGGTCACTGTGACGATGTGTACATGGCTGACTGAGGTATTCGTTCACCTCTACAATCAGCAATCTGCTGATATTATAAGTTTGCAGTTTATATTTTCTGATCGCAGACTACTAATTGTTGAGAGGGTTAGTATGTCCACATAACAGGCTCAGCATCCCCTTTGGACTTTTTAGCCAGGCTGCTGGCATGGGATTATACTAGTGTAGGAGGCAGTCTGACTTGAGCCACCTTACTTCTACAGAGGAAGACTGGCATTTCTTGTTCTTAGCAGTTAGCACTGTCAGCCACTGTCAAGTGGCCTGGTCTCCAGACTACATCAAAGGCATTTCCTGTCTAACTGGTGGGTTAACTGCTAATTGACTCTTTATGGACATCCTGGTGACTCAATTAAACAAACAGGTTTATGGCCTGAACTGATAATAGCCTACTATTATTGTTTGCTGAAGAGGGTGTTTCTGACTGGGAAAAGATGCTGCCTGTTGCCATGTTTGGGTATCATAAGTCATGCTTATCAGAGAATGAGGATGTACTATGTGTAGGGATGGTAAGGTGGTATTCTATCAGAATTAACAAAGTATTTAAAAAATAGTTGAACATTTAAATATTTCAGGAAAGTTTCATTTTATAAGCAAATATATTAATTTTTCCAGTATATATTGAGAAAGTACTCAGATGTACTCGTAATGTACTCGTAAAATCTGAGTACAATGAGTACGAGTCAATGACCCATAAGTTTTATGAGTACGAGTACTTCAAAAATGTACTCGAGTACATGAGTACCGAGTACTTCGGCCCCAGGTCTGTTTATGGTTAAAATGAAGTTTTGTCCAAACATCAATTTGGATTTCGTAAAGATCATTCGACTATGTTAGCGATTATTGAAATAAAAGAAAATATTATAAATTCTCTTGAAAATGGCGAATAAGTTATTGGGGTACACCTTGACCTAAGTAAGGCTTTTGACGCCATTAATTATGACATGTTGTTGTATAAGCGGGATCATTATGGAATAAGAGGTCATGTATGTAAATGGTTGAGACATTATTTATTTAAGAGATAGACAGCAATGTGTTAACATTAATGGCACAGTTTCAGAATATGGTTATGTTCAAACTGGCATCCCGCTGGGCTCCATCTTAGGGCCAGTCTTATTTCTATTACATATATTTATTAATGATATATCGAGTGCTGTGGATCACGTATCTTTGCGATTGTTTGCTGACGATACTAACTTGTTCATTACTGGAATGGATGCCAATGATACTGTATGTACGGCTATGGAGAAGTTAGAATCGCTTAGTGTCTGGTTCCGATACAATCGACTAACTGTACCTGAGTAAGACATGTTATACAATTTTCAGTCGACATATGGAACGTGAAGTCGTGCCATTGTTGTTGCAGGGCAAACGCATTGAACGGGTTAACTCAGCCAAATATCTGGGCATATATCTAGACTGTAAGCTGTCATGGTCGGAACATATTAAAGAACTTTGTCCAAAGGTGTCTAAGTTATCAGGTTTATTTTATCACATGGCCTCATTCATAAATGCCGATATGGTCAGGCAATTATATTATGTCTATGTATTTCCCCATATTAATTATGGGATTGAATTATTTGGATCAGCATGTAAATCTAACTTAACTAAAATACAAGTTCTTCAAAATCTATTATTTAAAACATTAGCAAAACGTCACCGCCGTGACAGTGCCACAGCTTTGCATCGGGAACTTAATATACTTAAAGTTCATGAACTATTTAAACTAAATGTTATAATATTTGGGTATAAACAGCGTACGAATCAACTTCCCAGTCTATTCCACCAATTTTATAAATGTAATAGTGAGTTCATGACCAGAATTTCCAGACAGGAGAACAATTTATATATACCTAGATGTAATTATAGAACTGGAGAGAACTCCCTGAAAGTAATAGGGGCTCGACTTTGGAATATACTACCTGTAGACATTACAAATTTGAAAACGCTAAATATTTTAAGCATAAAGCCAGGAGCTTTTATAATTGGCTTTAATTAAAGTTTAAATCTAATTATATATTGTAAGGAATTCGCTTGTGAATTCTCTTATATTGGTACATCTCTTGGTTTAATTTACAGAAGTCATTTACCTGAAGCTATTGCAATTGAATACACTGTATAACCTTTATATACGTAATATTATGTATGTGGGAGTAACCTATATGAGTTTGATTTAATTGGCTACCAGCTCAATTTTAAAGTCAGATCTTATAAATCGACTATGTGGAAGCAGCACTTGCCTAGATATAAAACTATAGGCAAACAAAAACGCCACGCATCCTATATATTGTGCAATTTGTCCATTTTAATTTAATAGTTTAACATGATGTAATTATTTTATTTGCTGTATTACCCCTATTGTGTAGTTACTGTTAATGTACCAAATTATGTTTAGAAGTAGCGTTATGTATTATTATACTAATTTCTCAGAATGCAAAGAAAGGGAGACGAGCACAGAATGTTCCTGAAGTAGCTGCTGGGCCAGTAGATGACACGGTCGCTGAGGAGATGATGGCACATGAGACCAAGTCTGTGAGTATCGACCAATACTACAGTAGCAGAGTAGACTGTTTTACCCTTTTATATTTAAATTTGTCCAGTTAAAGAAACTAACTAGAAATAATTCAACCTTGTTCTGACGTGACCATTATACTGTTTCTTTCCTGTTTCTATAGGTTGACCACATTTTACTGTTCTCTGTTTCCCCTAGGGAGACATTCCACGGCCCAAGAAGAGGGTGGGAGGATGGGGAGAAGAAAAAAGGTCGTCCATCTTTTCCCGCTAATTCTATCACTTAATTAATACTTTATAATATTCTTTGGAGAAGATATCAAATTTCCCAAAATGCGTTGTAGTGAGTGACCTGAACTGAAATACATCACTGTCAGCCTTGTTCTGTAGTTGTTCGTAAGTGTTGGTTTGCTACCTAGTTGTTGATATAAGATAGAATCAGTGTGGCTCTGCTTAACCTTGACAACAAGTAGCCAGTGCTTTGTTCCTTAACCCTGTGATTAAATGTGTTTTCTTTGAACAGTTCGCAAAATGCGGACTGTCCAGCTGCAGTGAGCCAGTTATGAAATATGTACATACTATATTATAATTATTCGTTCTCACATACAGAGTTTTTTAATGTTACCTAATTGAGAAACAGCACTGTGTGAAATAGGACCTTCACAAACTTTGTTTTGCATTGCACCATCCAAAACAATACCTTCACAAACTTTGTTTTGCATTGAAGCATCCAAAATGATACCTTCACATACTTTGTTATACACCATCAGAAACAACACCTTCACAAGCTGTGTTCAATCATATATAGCATTAGAAACAACACCTTCACAAGCTGTGTTCAATCATATATAGCATTAGAAACAACACCTTCACAAGCTGTGTTCAATCATATATAGCATTAGAAACAACACCTTCACAAGCAGTGTTCAATCATGCTGATTCATGCACCATCTGAAACAACACCTTCACAAACTGAGTTCAATCACCCACCATCTGAAACAACACCGTCACAAACTAAGTTCAATCATACATCTTCAGAAACAACAGCTTCACAAATTATATTCTACCACAACATCTCAAACATGTGATTGATGTACACAAATCATTGCAATAGTTTTTTCAGAAACATTTGTTGAGCAGTACAGAAAACCTGTGTTTTGTGGGCTGTTCTATTGTTTTGTTCTTGCTTAATGGGCTTGATAAATACAGTTTTGTTTATAACATCTGGTGGACAACGAGCTTAAGTAGAAACAATATACAATCATTTCACTTGCAATCATTCAGACAACTGCCATTTTGACAGTGATATTTATCTTAGTTTAAACTGTGCCAACACTGTCATAGCATTTAGAACTATCATTTAACTAAATCATGACAGTTAAAAAAAAAATTGAAAGTGATAAGAATTCACCAAGCAACTAATCCGTAAACCAAAAACATTATTCCTTTTAAACCGTCATTTCGTTTTCTAATAAACAGCATTTCTGTGCTTTATAGATCAAACATGAACAAAACTGTAATGTTGTTGAGTAATTTTTCAAGCCCAATCGATTGAGTTTGGAGGAGGTTGCACAAGTTCGCAAGTCCCAAAATATGTGAGGCATTACATACGAAGTGGTGGTTTGTTCGTCGTAATATATCATTGGAAAGTATAATGTTACAATGGTGCAACCTAGCAAGTGAACCATGTTATTTCAAATTCATGCTAATAACAATTTTGAATTAAAAAAATCGCAAGTTGCATTTATTGGAGGGGAGCACTAAATGCATAACGTTGGACTTTTGCGAACTGGTGAGACTGTCTCGTCTAGTTATTTTGCGTTTGCTAACACATGTAACATTCTCCTGTTTCGTCGGCCACTGATTGTCTTTCTTCACTGCATCTCGCTTGCACTGTGTGTCCTCTCTCACCCGCCTCACAGACGCAGGTAAGTCCTCGCGAGGCGGTCACAGTCTACTTCCTTCCACCGCACCGAGTGAGGCAGCGGGCGGTTGCTGCGTCTTGTTGTCTTTTCACTCTTGTGGAGATTCTACGTAGATGGGTTATTTAGTAGCAGATGTGTCATTTATGGTTGAATGTATGTGTGTGGTCAGAGAGTGGTGTCGGTGGGTAGGTATGTCTGGCTCTGTGTCTGTGTATCTGTCTGTCTGTCTACCTGTCTGTGTGTCTGTCTGTGCATGTATACTATGTATGTCTCTGACTGTCTGCCCGTCCGTCCGTCCGTCTGTCTGTCTGTATCTTTGTCTGTTTTTCTATATCTCTGTCTGTCTCTTTTTCTGCCAGTGTGTCTGTCTTACATACTACTGTCTGTCTGTCCCACTCTGCCTACATGTGTGTTTGTGTGTGCGTGCGTGTGTGTGTGTGTGCGTGCGTGCGTGCGTGTGCGTGCGTGTGTGTGTGTGTGTATCGGTTATTCTTTAGAGGATTGAATAAGACAAAAATAGAGAGTAAAAAATAGGGAGATAACATGTTTATCACATTAATTGTCATACTACTATTTGTCAGTGTTGCTTATTAATTGAATAAGTTATTAGTTTTAATTAAGTGTAAAGATTACCGGTGTGATAAGATAGTGAGAGACATGGATGCATTTCCTAAGCAGAGCAGAAATCTGCTCTTGTTTGTTTTGAGAAGTGAATATGTGTGTCGATTGTAACCGTTGTTGTTTGGTTTTGTTCACAGGAAGAGAAACACAGAAGAGATAGAAGAGTACGTATATTTATTATAGAATTATTTTAACTAGTAGTTTTATGTTGATCACTGAAATGGTACAGTATAACAACAAAAGTTTGAATAAAAAATATATGTCTTAACAAACAGCTTAAGTACATAATATATAATAAAAAATGTACAGTATTTTATGTTAAACCCTTTGAATGGATAAGTAAAAGACAAAGAAGCATTTTATATTAAACATGGACTTACAACAGAACATGTTGGACATGTTTCAATCCTGTGCTGCTGTGTCAAACTTTGGACAAGTTCATTCACTCTACGGTGCTCCAGTTCACTCATCTGTATGAATGAATACCTAGCTATAGACAGTCGTGGATATTTGTGTATGAATAGTCTTTGCACATTAATTGTAGTGTGGTTAGATGTTTCCTAGAGAAGTCAAGATGGTGTTTGATTGAACAGCTCTGCCAGGGAGTAAATCTCAGTAATGTGTAAAGCACTTTGAAGTTTGAGCAGTCCTAAGGACTGGATACTGCGCAATATAAGAACTTACCTTTACCCGGAAATTGTATTGAACATTTTTATACTTTGTTCTTTAGTGCACATTTCCTGACCAATGACTCCTGAAATGTTTATAACAATTGTCTGTTGTCTGTTATTGCATCAAAATAGTAACATGTGGGATGCAGAATTAGGTCTTGATGACGATAATGGGTATCTATACACACATTTATATACAGCTTTCCATTTCCTGCATTCTTTGCACTTTTCAAAATCTTGCAAGCCAGGCTTTTTGTTTTGTTTTAGTCTCATTTAAAAATGGTTTTAGTCGGACATTTATTGAAAGCAGTTTTGCACGGTTTCCATAACTGCGCTTTAGAATGAATACTTCGGTGTATGAAACTGGGCTGATTGTACAAAATGAGTACTGCGTATGATTGTGATTTAAACATTTAGTGATTGGCCTCTTCATTTTTGGGCTTTGTTGCTGTTTCTCCTGTACTCCATTCATGGCTTCCTGCTCATTGCTTCACACTATTCCAAGGACGTGGTCTCAGTTGCAGGCAGACTTGTCTATTTATATTCATTTTAATGTTTATGGTGATTATTGTATGATAATTGAACAGTCCGTCTCTTTTTAAATAAAACTTATTAAATTGAAACAAATCAGATCAACAGCACCACCCTGCATAACGCTTATCTTGCTGTTTTCTCATGCGTGTGTGTGTTCATTTGTCTCACCAGTGTGGTAACATTCCAGAAGCATGAAATATCTGCTGATTTAATATAAACCAGCAACAGCCTTAGACATTTGAAGATGGGTATGTGTGCATGTATATGTGCGTGTGTATGTTTGCCACACCGGAATTGCATGCAGAATGGCTGCAGATTCATCCACTGTACTACTTCTAAAATAGTAACTGTAATTAGCTGGTGTCTGCATTTTAACGATACAATTAGACATTTACTTATCAGGTGCGTGAATGCGTGTATGTGACTGTGTTGTTTGTGTGTTGTTTTCAGTATGTTGTGATGTTCAGAAATACCATCGTGGTAGTAACTGATACATTGCCAATTGGTAGATCACCAGAGGTCGAAGGAAGCGAATTAACACAGAAGGAGGCAAATGGACCTCGGTGCCTGGGAGGAGATAGATTTACAATGTTCCAAAGTTGGCGTAATGTATTGGGACGCCGTAAAAATGTAGAAAAAAAAAATGTCTGTACCGTATGTTTTTGGACGCCATTCTAAATGTAATATTTTTCCCTATGTATTGGGACACCAGTTATTCGTACTCCTGACAAGTGCGTACCCACTTTTTTCCGTGATGCGTAAATAACAAACACTATCAAAAACAGTGTATTAAATTGCTGTTCTGACGTAAACAACACAAACTTGGGTGATGTAATTACTGTAGTACCAGCAACGATGTTTCGTCCTTATCTCAACTAACAGCCGTGACCTTTACACATTTAGGAATGTCACAATATGCATCTAAAATCCTAGTTGCAGTCCCCCAGTGTTTGGCTGTGATATACAAAACTGCGTGATCTCTCGACTGTCTGCACTGTCCCAAGACTTGCACATCGTTTCACAAATAGTTGATGTTTTAATTCACAGTATGTTTAGTACGAATTCAAAGAATAACTCAGGGTCTGAATTTAGCGGGGGCCCAGGGACCCGCTGGCCCCTAGATTCACTGCCGGGCCCCAGATTACTCCATGTCTTCGGATCTGGCTGGCTCGTTAAAATTGGCCGAGGTTACAGATGTACTGTTATAATTATTGCTGGAAATATCGTCTCTAGAGCACTGAAATAATTGTTGCCACTTTCCACACCAAGGCAAAGTCTAATTATAGCATCGGCTCCAAGTACTCTATAACAGTTGTTACCACTTGCCACATCAAAGCACAGTTAACTGCAAGTGCGACTCTGATCAGATGATGTCCCACCCTTCCAGGCACCTGCTATATTGGCAGATGCTCTAATTGCTGACAGAGTTGCTGACTTCAAGTTAATCGGTATTTCTTGCCGTTCTTGGGAGTATTGTCAAATTTCTCAGAAAAACATTTGTACTAAATTTAGAAAACAATGTGCATTCAATTGTTTAGCCATTAAAAAAATAGTAGCAGGGTAATAGACAAGGTAACCTGGCTATAGACAGTGGTGGATATTTGTGTCTTCATGCATTAATTGCAGCATGGCTGAATGCTCCCCCGAGAAGTCGAGATGGAGTTCGATTGAACAGGTCTGCCAGGGAGTAAAATGTAAAGCACTTTGAGCAGTCTTGAGGACGGAATACTGCGCTATATCTTTTTATCTTTTTTAACCAAGGTGAAGTTACAAAGCCAGGTTATCACCACGGTAATAAAACAGGGACGACATGACGTCAGGATTCGTTCGTGTCCATAACTATTGGGACAGTGAATCTGAGAATTTTTGTGCACCGTATGTTTTGGGACAGCTGATAATTAAATTATGTTTAAGTGTCCCAATACATATGGTCATTAGGGTAATATAGAACCCAGTTTCTTTCATTTGTCCTAGTCAGTTAACAGTGAAGTTCATAACAACTGTGTTGTCTGTTACTGCATCAAAATAATAGCAAGTGGAAATTTGATCATGACACGGACACCGGGTATATATATACTTCCTGTTCTGTGTCTTCTGGGTACAATCCTGTGTTATCTGTATTTTTCAAATCCTGCAATATTTTCATGTATGGTTGGAGTGTTCTGTTTTGTTTTACTTTCCTTTTATTTCCTGAGTGGTTTGTTCTGATAATATCCAATCATTTTCCCGTTCTATTTTGGAGTTTGCTCTAGGAACTGTTAATTAAAAACAGGAGATCTGCTCAAAATCTGGAAGAGTTTTCATGTATGTAAATACCATAGAGGTGTACGTAATGTGGGAACATAGGAAGTTTCTTCTTAGGATGGACTTTACCATCATGTCATTCCTTCCAAACATCCCCACCACTCAAAATTAATTAATATACAGACGTTTACCCTCTTTAATAGTTTATGCAATAACTGATACGTTGACCATTTGAAAAACTTATTGCAGTTGTTCATAGATGCAACTAGACTTACTAGAATCTACCATCTCAACAGTAAACTATTATCATAAATCTATTAAGAAAATATATTTATACTGCTTAATTATATACATATATATGCAGTGAAAAATAGATATACGTACATACATATGTATATATATTTACTGGTAAAAAACAATACGGGTGTTATAATATATGAGTCTAACGTTTTGCGAATGGCCTCTCGTTGATGGGACTTTGCTGCTCTTCACTTTTTGCGTCGCATGTTTTTATGTTCTCCGTCTTGTTTTCTTGTTTCCAAATTCTATCGTATAAATTGCTCGCAGATTTTTAAATTTGTGTTCACTGTTGAGGTTCACAGAGATTGTTGTAAAATACTTTAACAATCTGTAACATTTTAATGAGAAATGGTGAAATTTAAACAAATCAAATTACTGTTTCATTGCAATAGCTTGATGCCTACATTGCTTTTTGATCACGTGTTTTGTGTGTGTGTGTGTGTGGTGTGTGTGTGGTGTGTGTGGTGTGTGTGTGTGTTTCACCAGCGTGTAAACAACCCAGTACCAGGATTGTGTGCAGAATGACTGCAGATTTCCTCTGTTGTACTATTCTGAAAGTAGCATTAACTGGTACCTGTATTTTAAAAGACAGTTTAGAAGTTTGTGAGTCAAGTGTGCGAGTGTGTGTGTTCATGGTATGTATTCGTGTGTATGCTAGCAGTGCATATGTGTGGGGAGCATGTGTGCGTGCGTGCGTGCATGTGTGTGTGTGCTTGCGTGCTGGCAGGCGGGCGGGTGCGGGTGGTATGTGTGTGTGCATGTGTGGGGGGTGCCTTTGTGGGCGTGTGTTTGTGTATGTGGGAGGTGCATGTATGTGTGTAGTGTGTGTGTTTTTGGTGTTTGTGTGTGAGTTTGTATGTGTGGTGTTTACATGTGTTTGTATGTGTGAGTGTGCACTCAAGCATGACGTGTGGTGTTTGTATGTGTGAGTGTGCACTCAAGCATGACGTGTGTGTGTTTGTATGTGTGGTGTTTACATGTGTTTGTGTGGGCATGTGTGAGTGTGCACTCAAGCATGACATGTATGATTTGTGTGTATGTTGTTTTGGCGTGTTAATTTCGCTGTTTTTTAATGAAATATGTGTTGCTTTCAGTGAACGACTGAGACAACACAGTCCAGAGAAGGACGACTCAGACTCAGGTACTCATTGAATCTCTGTCTTCCTTGTCCTTGCTGTGTAATAAAGGATAACAACTGGTTGGTAGGTAATAGGATGAAGAAGCACTTATTGAGGAATAGAGTAAGTTCTGTTACCTGTGGTCTCCTTTCCATTGCTCTTTGACCCCGGTTTGTTGGGGGGATAGACCACAATTACTTTTGCCATTGGTGAACATAATTGCTTTTCTCTGGGTCCTTGGAAAGTGCATCCTATGATTTTGTTAAGATTTTCACAGCAAATTTGTCATCACTGTACTGGCAATGTGCATGAAACTTGTGAAAAATGACACTAGTGTTGTCATGAAAATACTCTTATATCCAATGTCCCTCAATATTTAGCTTATCTCATGACAGATTATGAGATGTTGGTGTGCTTGAACAGATATCCACAGTGTTCTTCCACTAGCGGTCAATACAGAAACACGTCAGTGCTAGACTTTGTCATTAGAGAGGTGCTCACAGAACTATACCTGTTTTAGCACAGTTCACACTTTACTAGCGACACTATGAAAGTTGTGATATAATCTGTTGCATTTTTGTGTGTTTCCACTAACTATTCCAAGCGATTCGCCCCTTCCAGCAAACATTGTTCTATTTTCCTTCTCTATCACATCTTATTATTTATATGACAGGTAAATGCATGCATTTACACATGCATGCTCCCCTAACACACACACACACACACACACACACACACACACACACACACACACATACACACACACACACACACACACACGAAAGCACACACGGAAACACACAGATACAGATACTTTATTGCCGTGATTGACATAAAATACACGTCAATTTGGAATGTCTCTTAATGTTGAAACACGACCACATCAAAGATACAACGAACATACAATAAAATTAAATAAATTGATAAAATAATAAAAAAGTATAAAATTGTCTAAACAATTTTTCATTAAAATTGCTAGGTTAAGCAACACTAACACATAAAAAACACACCTGGCAAAACTAACATTCCATAGTTTCTATCTATAACTAAAGTCTATATTTAATCCCCAATAATGCAGCCATGGAATGGGGATATAAACTATCTTGGATTTGTCTTAGCATGGATATTTCTGAATAGAGACACACCGCACACACACACACACACACACACACACACCACACACACCACATACACACACCACATACACACACCACACACACAAGTACACACCACACATACACTTTCACTCACATACACTATGCACACATACACACACCACACATCACACACACACATACACTTTCACTCACATACGCTATTTACACATACACTATTTACACATACACACAAGCACACATACATGCACACGTACACACATGCATACATTCACACTCATTCATGCAAACACACAACACACACAAACACCAAATATACACACACAAACCACACGTACACTCATTCACTCACAGGCACGCGTGCACACACTCATTACTCGTTCAAACAAACGCGTCCATTTTCATTGATGCATGCACTCCCTTACGTTGTTTTGCTGACGTTATGATCCATTCACCATGACCTACCTATGTGGTGACACTTGCAGAGATTCCTGTCATTCCTGACCTTGAGGACCAGCAAGACGACCTGACGACACAGATTGCCGTCGCTCCAAAGTTAGTCTCACATGGCCTCATATTCCAATTTGTCATGTAGGATGTGAATTTATGGGAGAAGCATGTTCTTATAATTCCACACAATAATATTCTGAAATGCAGTAGACTGTTCCGTTCAATAGAAACTTGGGGAATATTTTAGGAACCGACTTTAAAAGTGTTTCATGTAGAGATTATTAACCACACATGTTAGGACAAACAATTATTTGTAAACAGATTTATTAACGCTGTTTCATTCTTATTTACCGAGATACCGTTTTAAATAATAGTCTCATGCCTTTTTCAATTATCCTTGAATGGATTGAAGACCCTGTTTCCCGGTTGTTGATATTATACACTGTACATGGTTACCTCTCAAGACACTTTTTTTTGCTGATCTGTATATTTTGGACACCTCGCTCTGCCTGTTTCTTTGTTGGCCAGGAGATCCCACCAATCCTGCTCCAGTTCATGTCACATGATGTTGGTCATGTGACACAACCGTAACTTCAGTCTACTGATGGTTGCGCGAGGTGGCCGAAATATACAGATCAGGAAAAACAAGTTTTATAATTATGTTTAATTTGATGGTTATGACTTGGATATCATTTGATGTCCTGCTTAGAAGAATGTAAGTGGAATCTCAGTGTTAAGCCTAAGGTCACCCTTGTGTCTAGGCTGTAACATATTGATTGGCTAACGTCATAATATCCATACAATCTTGATATTTCCCCTCTTAAAATTTCCGACCTATGCAAATAATTGTATTAATGCTATGAATACTTATCTGCGTGTATGTGATGTTAATAATTTCCCGACATCGCCATGGTGAACTTATGTTTGCAGTGTTGCGGTAAACCGAGTGGCCACCTACAAAGAACTGGACAATGACCTGTTGCAGCATGCTTCCTTCTTGACCCTGGTCAGTCCCTGGTGGATTCACCTTCTAAGAAATGACCAGATTCGCTCTGCCATAGTGGACAGACATGGCTGATTAATATTTATAATGACAAATCCCGTCTAAGCTATGACTATTTTTAAGCCCATAACCAAGCAAGATGTTTGCTTCCCACTTAAGCTGGTTAATATGGTCCAACCTGGATGTTGTGATTAATATTAAGTGTGCACACATTATTTTCAACCCAAAGATATGTGTATTATATTAGCACTGAACAGTTAAGACAATATTTGTTATTCTACTTCTTTTGATGTGTTTAAAATGTCTTAATGTTTCCTACGTTTGCCTGATGTTTTTATAGGACAGTGTTGTTGATCTCAAGCTACTATCAAAGGGATTGTCTTCAGAAGCTGATGTGAAAGAGGCAAGTATCTAACTATTATAATGACAAATATGATATCTTTCATTTCATTTCAGCTTGTTTAGTCCAAAACTGCCTCTCACTTTCCATACAAAAGCGAGAATGTGTTTTAATTTTGAATCTTAAATACACTGTATGTACAAACTTAGTCAAGTGCTGAATTAATAGTCACTGCGTAGCGATATCGCAGTTAGAGTTAAATTTTAGTTAGGTGAGTAAACATCCAACAATCCACGCGAAGTACTCGGTTAAAACAGACTTACAACGAAACAAAAATAATTTGCTCTCATTTGCTAATGGTAACTTGCATCATATACAATAATATCGTATGCAGAAGACTCATATGGTTTGCTTTTGTAAGCTTTATTTATACTTAGACTTAGAAGCTCCCGCATCGTCCGATGCATGAGGCATTCAACGCTCTCCAGTTGGATCTGTCAGCAGTCAGCATTGTGACGTCACTCCAGCTCCTGCCCACTCGTTGAAGATCTCGCTGGGTGGTCTGGTGCCAGTTCATTTTGGGCCGGCCTCTCCTTCTTCCTTCTGGGGTCCACCATAACACCTGGTTGTCGAATCTTGTGGAGGGAAGCCTTGAAACATGACCCAGCCAGTTCATGCGCCGCTTGCAGATCGTACTGGACACTGGAGTTTGCTTCGACCGTTCTCTGACTTCCTCATTAGTAATGAAGTCGCTCCATTTGATGTACAAGATCTTCATAATGCATCTTGAGTCAAAGGCGTCAAGCTTCTTCTGGCTTGATTTTAGATATCAAGTTTCGCAGCCATAGAGTAAGGTGGACAAGACGTTGGAATTGTAGATGCGCAGCTTGGTCTTGAGTGTGAACTTCTTGCTTGTTCAGATCTTGTTTAGCTGGTTGAAGGCTGTGGAGGCTTTACCTATTCTGCAGTTGAGCTCCACGTCCATTGCACCCTGGTTGTTGATGGAACTTCCCAGGTAGGTAGACTTCAACAATTTTGACTTTGTTCTGACCAAAGAGGATGTCAGAAGGTGTCTGATGTTCATCCGACAACATATTCTTGATCTTCTTGCTGCTGCTTGACAAACCTAGTCCTCCTGCGGCTTCACCAATGTCATCCACTATATCCTGGAGACCCTGGGTACTGTTGGACAACGTTGCAATATCATCAGCGAAGTCAAGATCAGACAGTTTGCTTCCTCCATGTCAGTCGATGCCCTGGTCTTTCGTCGCCTTTCTTCAGGACCCACTCAATAGCCACAGTGAAGAGAGATTGCAGCCTTGACGGACGCTGGTAAACACCTGGAACCAGTCGCTGAAACCATCCTCTGTCCGTATACAGCAATTGGGAATCGACATAGATGCTCTCAATTGCTCTGACTACCATTTTCGGGATTCCATATGAGATGAGTACTTTCCACAATGAGGGTCTGTGGATGCTGTCGACTAGCTTCCTGAAATCGATGAAACTAACTGCAAGGGTCACCTGGAACTCTTGTTTATACAGACAAGTAAAACGTTTGTGGTATTACCCTTCTGTGCATTGCAGTCCAGCGTAGTAAACGGTGACCTCAGCGTAGGATGCTTTCAGTGGTGATGCAATTATTCATAATGTATAATTGTGAAGCAAATGTCGGCGAAAATGATTGCTGTTCTGTGCTTAGCCGAAACGATGTGCCAACGCACATGGTAATTGTTTTTAGTTAATCCATGATATACGGCTGGTCTCCACTGAAGTCGGTCTTGAGCAGTGTTTCCCTGGTGTAGGCAGGGATGTCCGTCCATACTTTTGATGTGCATTTCAGGTATCTTTCTACACACTGCACTATCTACCATGATAGCGTTTCCATCCTGTTAATTGTCCGCTGTTTCTATTCTGCAGGAGGACAAGGCTTGGGATTGGGACCGGCTCTTTACGGAAGTGACGTCAGAGCTGCTGACGGAGTGGGAGAAGAAGGAAGAGGTGGAACAGAAGAGCGGGGCATAGCCAGTGTTACTGTGGCGCCATCTGGTGGTTCTTCAGCACATTATATAATGTCATACTCCGTCCAATTATAAACCAGACGTTCTCAGTTTGTTCCGTCTATAATAGTTGTAGGTTTGACTTCAGTGGTTGGAACCCTGGTGTGTTTCTGTACACGTGTGTTTGTGTATTAAATAAATGTTTAGTTACCATATTCACAATAGTGGTGTTTACTTGTTTTTGTCCCATTTTCGGATTTCATCGTAATGCAATACAGTAAATAATGTTTGCAGTACTATAATATAATAAAACAGATTTTCATCCAGGTCAGCTATATTTCAAGAATAAATAATTTTGTTTAACATCAGTAAAGGTTTTAAATGATTTGTTTTGTTGTATGGCATTGTTGTAATCCCCCACCGACTCGTGGTTAACTTTAGTAATAGACGCTCCGTCATCGAATATTTCCCCTTGACGTTAAGAAAGTCAACAAAACATTAAATTATTTCAAAAAAGGTGAGTTTTAACATTACTGTTCGCATTTGAGATGTGCATTTAGGTGGAGTTGCAATGAGTTGTGAATACAAAGAAAATCAGTTTGTTGTTCAACACATTTTACTAAGTCAGTTTTAAGTTACTTTGGACCACATGGTGTGGATTATTAATGTTACACTATATAAGTGATTGTGTTTTACCCACTCTAAACTTGGCAAATTCACATTCCTAACGCTCGTTGCGTAGTTTTAGAAAGTTGTTTGTCATTCAGCAGTAAGCTAATCAAATGGACGTACCGTATTAACGAAATGTAACGAAATGTTGCCACTTAAAATACAAAGTGTAATACCGACCGGAAGTATTACAATCCGAACCAACAACTTGTTCCCGTGTAACTTGGGTCGTATTACATGCATGAGTAGAATGTCAACCCTGGAGGCTATGTTGCGATGGAAGACAATGAGAACATAATGTTATATAGTTAGTGTGGACGGACAGGTATGTTGTTAGCTCAGCGTAGCCAATGGACAAGGCACTTAAATACGTATTGGGAACATCTCCGATGGCCCTTTGCGTAATGTTCGTACGCGATGTTCTCGCGCTCTCTACATCTGGGACACTGTATCCTGGGCGAACTTTGAATACGAAACGGAGACTCAATACGGGGGTCGTATGCGTTATCCACGGCTGTGGATGTCGCAGCTAAGGGAACTGTATATCGCAGTAGCCTTTCTGGTACACTTCGTATCGATCAAACACGGCAATCTCCCGCCAGCCGAAATCCAGATTGAACTGAAAAGAGATGTTACGCCATGTGTTTGAGGTTCCGCAGTGACAACGTGGTGGGTTGTTTATAAACTTGGAAAGAAAACTTATTCGCAACTTGTACCAAAATGGTACATAGAACAGTAACGATGTTCAATGTATATACAAATGATGTGCGGTTTGTGTTGTGTAGTGTGCATATGGTCTTGTCGATGTATCGATAGACCACAGAAAGTACAGTCGCTGCACATATCAACAGACTACAGAAAGTACAGTTACTGCATGTATCAGCAGACCATAGAAGTACAGTCACTGCACGTATCAGCATACCATAAAAGTACAGTCACTGCACGTATCAGCAGATCACAAAAGTACAGTCACTGCACATATCAACATACCACAAAAGTACAGTCACTGCACATATCAGCAGACCTCAAAAGTAAAGTCACTGCACGTATCGGCAGACCACAAAAGTACAATCACTGCACGTATCAGCAGATCACAAAAGTACAGTCACTGCACGTATCAACATACCACAAAAGTACAGTCACTGCACGTATCAACATACCACAAAAGTACAGTCACTGCACGTATCAGCAGACCACAAAAATACAGTCACTGCACGTATCAGCAGATCACAAAAGAACAGTCACTGCACATATCAGCAGATCACAAAAGTACAGTCACTGCACGTATCAGCAGATCACAAAAGTACAGTCACTGCACGTATCAGCAGATCACAAAAGTACAGTCACTGCATGTATCAACATATGACAGAAGGTAGATAATTCACTGCTCACTTTGTCACCGATGAACTTCTCTGAAACCTCCTCCCTGAAGCGGTCTATGCCGTAGCCGCGTTCTCTCCACTCGGCGCCACGAGTCGTTATGTTCTCAGTGTACGGCGGAGGTCTCGTTCGACGAAACTCCATCCTGCAAACGGTACATTTTTAGGACACGTTTTATTAATTCACGGTCTACATAAACCAATACGGGCTTTGCAGAAACTACTGCTAAACACTTGTTCTGATAATGGAACAGGACTGCATCGTCATCTCACACTTCCCCACCATCCTTCTTTGGTATATATATATATATATATATATATATGGGTGTTCGTCAGTAATTAAGGTAACTCCAAGTTGGAGAGACTTGTCATGAACACCACCAACTGGTAGTGTACCGACTGACAACAGTGACGTGGATATTAAGGATATATTAAATAGGTGTTTATTGTTATGTCCATACCGTACGATATTTTGTTCAAATTTAATTAAAGTAGGTAGTAGAACCAGAGGGTACAACGCAGCATTAGACAAGGAACCGTGTAGGTTGGATATGATAAAGTAGACATTCTTTGAGAGGACGATAAATAAAGGGAACAATGTATATCTGCTGATTGTGTTAATGCTAGCGGCGTGAATATGTTTTAGAATGTTTAAAAGTAAAATTGCGTCTCGATCCAAGTGACATTCTTGTTGACATATTTGCTTCCATCTGTTGAATCGTCCCGTGACGCACCCGTGACTAAACCACCCGCAACCACCCATCTTTCATTACCGCACCGGACTACCCACCTCTCATTACCACACCGGACTACCCACCTCTCATTACCGCACCGGACTACCCACCTGTCGTTACCGAACTGGGCCACCCAGTCGTCGAGTTTCTTCTGTTTGCGTGCTTTCTCCATGGCGAAGTAGTCGCCAGAGGCCCTGAAGCTGGGTCGAAGCGGCCTGTACCGCTGTTTCTGCACCTCCCACGGTTCCCGGAACGGTCCCTGGCGACAATAGACCACTTTGTGAATACATTTTATACTGATATACATTTTAGAAGTCCTATGTTTAAATAGTAGACTACCCAATTATATACTTGAACGAACATTATATATATATATATATATATTCGTTGGTATGTATGCAATGTTCAGGTACTTACTGAAAACAAACGTCGGAACTCAAGATATACCGGATGCATTGCAATGCGCAGGCCATTACAGGAATTTCAAAAGTGTGACTCTTAGTGTTTCTTATATCAGGAGTCCTTATAGCTATAAAGTCCACTGTATATATCTACAAAACACTCCTTTGAAGCACGGAAACGCCTGACAAGTAATACTAATAATAATGTTTATTTTAGACAAACGTCCATATGTATATACATAAACTCCAAATAAAAATACAAAGATACAGACAAACATCATGGAATAAAATAGTTCGTTATTAAATATATATATATATACATATATATATATTTCATTATATATATATAGTTCGTTACTAAATATATATATTTATGTATATACATATGGACGTTTGTCTAAAATAAACATTATTATTATTATTACTTGTCAGGCGTTTCCGTGCTTAAAAGGAGTGTTTTGTAGATATATATATACAGTGGACTCTATAGCTATAAGGACTCCTGATATAAGAAACACTAAGAGTCACACTTTTGAAATTCCCCTAATGGCCTACGCCATATAATGCAACCGGTAAATCTTGAGTTCCGACGTTTGTTTTCAGTAAGTACCTGAACATTGCATGCATACCACCGACGTTGTCTGAGCTTCCTACTTGGAGTGTGTAGTGAATCGATGTAAACATACAGGCTGTTTGAATTAATTGGCAATAATTACAATTACAACATGGAGCCAATGTAGTTACATGGTTGTATACGTGGCACAGAGAGACAAAAACAAACACGCACCTTCGGCTTGGGTGGAAGGGGGGGCAAGATCCTCGGCGGATCCGCGGGCTTCTTCTTTTTCTTCTTGCAGATCTTCGTCTCCACTGCCTTCAGTCGGATCTCCATCACGTCCGGCTGTCTGCAGTAGACAGGTGCGCCGTGGAGCGAGCATGAATGAAAACTAGAGGTGAAACACCGGTAAACCAGATGGTTTGTTACCTGTATTCGAAACTACTGCTCTTCCAGAGACCGGATCGAGATCATCATTTGTTTATTAATCGGGGTGGCAACTCTAAACAAGTGCATGACGACCTGCGAGACGTCGATGGTTACAACATATATCGAAATTCGTGTTTCCAGAAAAGACAATGCGAATGTTATTAACCAGTGAACCACGTCTAACCCGCTCAACACATTGTCATTTTTCTTAGGGAGATTCATTATCCACGCCGTGATAAATGTCCCTCGGTCCATATAACCCTGATAGCAATGTTGGTTGTAATTCGGCAATAATTACACGGCAGTAGCATAGAATGCCAAAATTGGCCAAATCTTGACAGTCCAGTGCTGGGCCAAGCAACGGATTGCCATTGTTGGACCAACATCCCAATCTTTGGCTAATGATGGGACGTCAACATTGACCCGATAATTATAGCAACATACATTGGGCCAATATTAGTCCTGGAAATATAGCCTAATTTTTCACTCAATTTGGAACAAATTGCAACATAATGTTTTGGCACAGTGGTGTTCTATGAGATCTCCAGAACATCATACTGAAATCCCTGCATGGAAAATATGTAAAATTAGCATAAATCCAACATGGACGCCATAAATCAAAATATTGCCATATCTTTGCTGTCAGATGACATATTTAAGTATTTTTAAATTCTAAGAAGGGGCTTTTGACACAAGGATTGACTTGGAATATATTAAGACGTGATTGGGTGAGTAGCTCATTTGCATTAATCCAATCCTCCAAATAACAGTATTTTACCAGGCGGAACTTAAGTTCAGTGCATCAAATGTTACTCATGTTTATTGTTGCGCATTACTTTAATAAACAGATCCACCAAGCACATCACAGTCATCAGTGAAATCAGGCATCTGTGAGTTGGTACGGCTAGTTGTCTACACACAGCCGAGCAAGGCAGGCCATATTATTGGCATTTGCACCCCATAATAGTATAGACTTTCTTGGATTGCAGCAAATTATATCCAGGAGTTCTGATAGTGCTGCGGGCTGGTCAGTCTGTAACATCTTTCATCCATCATGTGCCACTCTCGCTCTACTGACTTTATGTTTGTATATATATATACTTTCCACCCCGTACGATATTAGTGATGTTGGACATGAAGGCTATGGTACCTGGTGGCTGCTGAGCTTGGGGTAGTGTTTGTGGTTCCATGTCTGGTGTGTTCTTAGAAATCGTATTACAAAACATACATATCTTAAGGTATACGGTCCTTCCTTTTTGACGCCACCACAAAATTGTAAGAGTGCCTTTTCTCCTGTCTCGATGATGTCCTTTTTCGATACTGAAGGCTGAATAATACCTTTGCCTGCTGGAAGAACAGGACATCGCTCTTGGTCTTCTTTAGAGCCAAACCCTTTCCCAAAAGAAACAGACGGCAGGTTGTGTCACAACCAAGAATTGCACCAATAAAGAGTATATGAGGGCATACATTTTGACCAAGAACCTCCTTAGATTGCTTGATGCACGATGTTCTGTTCTTTCTTGAGGCTTGCTTAGGCTCTTATGCCAGGAACCACATTTCAGCATGATGCAGTGGGGGGAGAACAAACAATTCCGTATCATCCCCAATCACAGCAGTGTCCTTGGTTCTGGCATACGCGACACCAGTTCGGACGATGGGCAGATCTTCCTTGCGCTCCGCAACAGTTGTAAGTCTCTGGAATATCAACTGTGGGTCTACCATTATATATTCAACTTTGATTTTGATTACGTATCGTGATTCGTGAGTCAAGTGCACCGCTTGGTCAGCTTTCCAGAAGAACTCTACAGATTTACCAGTCATGGACCCTAGAATTTGTTCTCCAACCTCATTTGCTCTTTCATCATCGACTCATTACTGGACCGGCATTCCATTGGTAATGTTGAACACTGATGAGTTATGAACAAATGGATTTACCTCACTCAGACAGTGGCGCTACTGACACCTTGTCATGTCGATGTGCTGGTCACTAGTTTCATAGAAGATGCCGTTGAATGTCTGCATGGCGTCGTCGATATTTGCACTAGTTGGCATGGAAAGGACCCACACCAGGCGCCGAGTCTCTGTCATTCCGTTTCCCCGTGTCATTTGTTGTTACAGTTCTCGTCAGCACTTGGTCAATGATGAGATCTGTAGACAGTCCAGCACAATACATGTCTCTGCGCCTCACCACACGGTACCCTTCTTTAAATTTCTGGTGGACATCTGGGTGTGTTTCTGGCAGATTAAGCGTCATTTGTAGGTACACATATGCCGGTATTGCATATACAGCTGTAGTATGTGTTCGGATGCAGCGAAGTATGGCAGCATTTCACCTACTGATAGAAGATGTAATCTCCAGTGTCCAACATATTCATGCATTGCACCAAAGCATCGTTGTCCACATAGTGATAATAAACTTTGTTTCATTTCATCTACTTTGGAGTATCTGTAACACCTGCACTCCTCTTCCGCAGATAAAGTAGAAGACACTGCTCTCTCATACAGTCGGTCATGACGGTATCTGTTTGTACAGCTGTTATCCCCCGTGCATCTGGTTCCTCTGCGGTATCTTTGGTTGGTAATGACATGTTGCATGCGTTAGCCATAATAATGGTGTTCAATGCAGCGTCTACATAATGTGGTCATGCACAGCTGTAGACACAGCCTTGCCAGTCATCTTGTGGCTCACCTTGTTACTGGCATATACAACTTCCGGGAGCTCTTGCATTCCGATGCCAACCTGGCATCAGGAACCCGATGCTTCCCAGAAAACTCATCTCCATATGAAAACCACATGTCTTAAGGACTATGTGCTTGAGGTCACTGCAATCTGGCTGTGATCGGATAATTGTCAAGGCTTTCTAGTGTAAGGGCTGGTCTACTGCGAAGATTGGAGTGACATGATATTGTATTGCCTGATCTAATTCAAAGTTCAGTGTAGAGTAGATACAGGATGGACAGCTGGGATCAAGGTCAATCATTGGGAGTAACATTACAAAGGACTGTCCTTGGGGATGGCCATGATACAGCATCTGCACCGATCCGGACCATGCTGGCCTGGGGAGTGAAGGAGTAGGAAGCTCTTCCACAGCACATCTAGTTGTGACATTGGATCTTCAGCAGACACATGTGCAAGTGGCAGATAACTGAGAAGTGACATTGTTGGAGGCATCTTGAAATAATTAATGTTTATGCGGCCACGTGCAGGAATGTCCAAATTCTACCATGTAGCGAACATGAAAAAACAAAGCGGCGGTATTTATATAAATCAATGATTGTGGCACAGTCGGCAAATAACAAAGATATCGTTGAGCACATTGGCTCAAAATATGTTTAAAATGTTGGACAACTGCCCTGTCTGCCGTATCCTAAATGCGGCCCTGTTTTATAGTAAACATATGGTAAAGCTATTTGGCGGCCATTTTAGTTTTATGCAAATGAGCTACTCACTCAATCATATTTTAATATATTCCAAATGCATCTTTGTGTCCAAAATCCCTTATTAGCATTCACCATTACTAAAATATGACATCTGACAGCAAAGATATATAGCAAGATTTTGATTTATGGCGACCATATTGGATTTATGCTCATTTTACATATTTGCCCTGCAGGGATTTCTTAGGACTTTTAATGTGGTGTTCTAGGGACATCATAGAGCACCACTGTGCCAAAAGAAATTATGTTGCAATTTGTTCCAAGTGAAACCTTAGTTTGCCTGGACTATATTGTCCGGAAATGCTATCTGGGTAAGATGGGGGTTCATTTATAAGGTCACATCGGAAGTGACGTCGACCACTGGACGTACGCGCGGTATGGAGAGTTGTAGATGCCGGGACGGTGCTGCGTGCTGACCAGGTAGTGGGTTTTATGGAGGTGTCTTGCGAGTGCCGCGGCCTCCTTCGCCTGGCGATCCTGCGCTTCCTTCAGGTCCATGAATTCTCTGTATTCAGCCAACTTCAGCCTACGACAACAACACACATCGTTTAGTCCATGGGCCAGACCAGCTGTCGGTACCACCGGGGGGGGGGCACAATTTCATTGGTGACAAATTATTTGTTCCACCACTATAAGTACACCAATATATGATAACCTCTCCAAATGAGTAGCTTTCTTGGCTTGGCGGCCATCTATAAAAATGGCCACCAAATGCAATTTCCTCATATTGTAACAACTGCGCCATTTACAACTATACTTTTGGTGTCAATATATAGGTTATAGGGGTCAAGGATTTCAAACATTTTACATTTGATTTTCTGTGACATTCACATCCGCCATTTTTAAAGATGGCGGTCGTCAATACAAATGTCACCATATCTCAGCAACTTTGTTATATAGAGCAGTAATGTGTATGTTTTTGCAAAGCGTCGTGGGCAACGGTTTCAAAGATGCTAAATGTAACCTTCACTGACATTGACGTATTCGCCATTTTTAAAGATGCACTCGTTACAGACTATTATTCCCGTATCTTAAGATCGACGTAACCTAGAGCCACATAGCTAACGTCAAAATAAAGTGTTTTAGGTACGGCGATTTCAAATATATTACTTTTTGACCTTCGCCGACATTCATATACCCGCCATTTTTCAAGATGGCGCCCGTGAAAGCTTATTATTCCCGTGCCTTAGGAACGCAAAGCATGTTGCAGGTGCGTCAAAAATACGAATTCGTCAACAGCATAGGAAACGGTGAAGCGCAATATAATTCGCCATGGTAAATGTGCGTTAGTTTTTGTTGTTGCGATTTTGCATCAAGAGAGGGACACTGGATGCTACATCTGGCGTCTATTCGTGCAATAATACCCTGGTGCTTCGCATATGACAGGCATAACTACGCACGCTACCTCCCGTATTACTATGCTCAGATGACCCAGCTGTCCATTGAACACCCAGATGTGCATGCGAAATTTATTCAAGGTGGCTTCACAGTTCAGCTCGGCTCCAGAATTCCTTTAGGGCGAATCCTTGTCGATCAGACTATTGAAGAAACAGTTAAAGGAAATAAAAATAAGGCATTAGCTAAAATCCTTTTCCATGTGTACACAAAGTTTAACATTGTATGTAACATTTGACAACATTAAATAAATACAGAAAAATACATTTGTAGCATAAATTCTATTTTAAGCTCGTCTGTGAAGCGATTCCCGCAGAAAATGAAATTTTAATGAGATAGACGATCACGTGGTATCGTGACGTCACTTATGACACACACTCGCATTAGGCCGAATCTTTCCATGCATTCAGAGCATGTTTACAAGGATAGCTTTTGGGTCGAAACGAGCGTCAGAACGAGTTATTGTGCAATGTTCCGACGTAATACAAACACTAGTCATCATAGAGGAACAACATTTATTTTACGGCTCCACATGAATCGAATTTTATTCAAAATAACGAATGCGAATGGGCCTACAAGTCGACTACGTTTCGCCGAGCTTGGTCTCGTTTTCAGAATAATTATATCGAATGCAACCAACGGGAGATAATCTACACCAATAAACATACATAGCAAACATATATTGTATCCAGCTACATAAAGTAACATGTATAATCTCATAATAGCACTAGAATATCGATATATGAAGGAGTTGTACAATTTATCATAACAACTTAAATCAGTCAGACAGTTTCCGTTGGTCACGCTAGCTCAGTGGGTAGGCACGTTGGTTATTTGTCGTCTATTTTACAATCGGGCGACGCCGGTTCAATCTTGACAGCATGCAAACCTTTGATTTTCTTTACGCTTTTTTGTTTATGTTTTCACGAAGTAATATAAACAAAATCATTTTATACTATAATGCACTGTTTGTAAATATCTTGTTGTTGTAGTAATTATTTATTCGCCACAAAAATGAAAATATGGTCATTATATATAACGATGTTTCTAAATTGTATTTATCCAGACAGATCTCAATCTGTTTTCACATATATAATTACAATATATTACCGTACAATATATTTACAATTAATAAATTATATACCCATTACATTATATTTGTTTGGATAAATAAAATTTAGAAACATCGTTATATAAATACCATATTTTCATTTTTGTGGCGAATAAATAGTTACTACAAAAATAAAAATTATTTACAAACAGTGCATTATAGTATAAAATGATTTTATTTATGTTACTTCGTGAAAACATAAACAAAAAAGTGTATAGAAAATCAAAAGTTTGCATGCTGTCAGGATTGAACCGGCGTCGCCCGATTGTAAAACAAATGACAAATAACCAACGCGCCTACCCACTGAGCTGGCGGGACCAACGGAAACTGTCTGACTAATTTAAGTTGTTATGATAAATTGTACAATTCCGTCATATATCGATATTCTAGTGACATTATGAGATTATACACGTTACTTTATGTAGCTGGATACAATATATGTTTGCTATGTATGTTTATTGGTGTAGATTATCTCCCGTTGGTTGCATTCGATATAATTATTCTGAAAACGAGCCCAAGCTCGGCGAAACCTAGTCGACTTGTAGGCCCATTCGCATTCGTTGTTTTGAATAAAATTCGATTCATGTGGAACCGTAAGATAACTGCTTGTTCCTCTATGATGACTAGTGTTTGTATTACGTCGGAATATTGCACAATAACTCGTTCTGACGCTCGTTTCGACCCAAAAGCTATACTTGTAAACATGCTCTGAATGCATGGAAAGGGTCGGCCTGATGCGAGTTTGAGTCATAAGTGACGTCACATCTCGGCATCCCGAAAAGCGCGCCAAAAATATGCATATTCGAAAATGTCCGGATGCACACCATAAAATGTGGAATTTCTAATTCATTGAATTTTTTGATTTTTTTGTCTTGGTGGACGTGGAAATAGATAGCAGGATGTAATATAACATGAATTCGAGCAATACATGTTTTTATTCCCTTTAACAAAGACACCCAAACGCTGGGTGGAACAAAGGGGTTCAGTTTGAAGCCAGGAGCTGTGAGCGAATACTATTTAGCAGCCGAGTACAGGACCATGTACCTTAGAGAGCTGAGAAACATGACTGATTTAGGCGATTCTAAGTTGACTCATCCAGATCTCCAAAGGTCCCGCATCCTGAAAGAAGAGGCAGATGTCGAGTCCCTGGTTGATCTGATGGGGAACAGATGGCTGAATCCAATGTGTCCTGGAAAGACTGAACTTGTCAGCTTATCCACTGGGACTACGGCCCCAGCAGATGTTGCCAACGATCTTCTGGGCGCTCATCAAGTAGGCAAAGAAGCATCCAAGATGTTCAAGACACGCTTAGCAGAGGCTCCACAAACAGTGAAATTCCACGACAAGATTACAAAACAAAACCTGAAGACATTCTCAAACGTAAATGCAAAGAATGCCAGTGGAAAAGGAAGAGGTAAAGAGGTGGCCCTGAAGGCGGAGAGAAGTATATTTGGCCACATTATCCTTGTTGCTCAGAGTAATCAGCTACACATGAAGGATGTCCTGGCTCACCCACTAGGGCCTCTACCATGGGCACTCGCAAACGCTGATGGGTCTTTGCGAAAGACGAACAAGGCGGCACTCGCTAGAGAGTTGGTGAACAACGTTTCTCCAGTAGAAGATATCCCTGACCCATCAACTTGTATCATTGATGGAATGGGTTTCGTGCAGAAGTTGAACGGCAACAACAAGACGTTTTCACAGCTGGCAGAATATGTTTTGTCTCAAGTCCTACATGATGTTTCACAGAGTCACAGGAATGACGCGGAATTCGACGTTTACCGGGAGACGTCAACCAAAAATGTTGAGAGGTGCAACCGGGGATCAAAATCCAGTGCAAGAACTTTGCAGCAGGCCACAATATCCGGCAATGGAGGAACTTTCTGTGCAGCTCTTACAACCAGTCCAGTCTTATCAAAGTCATCGTCGAACAATGGAAACTGCTGACGTGCATGGAGAAGCTACATGACAAGTCACTGTATGTAACCTGTGATGAGGTCTGCTACTAGATGACCAAAGATGACTGGGAGGAAGTCACAGAACTGAGGTCCACACAAGAAGAAGCAGATACACGTGTTCTCCTACATGTACTACACGCTGCAAAGGCCGGGTCAAAGGCAGTCATAACAGCAGCCGAAGACACAGATGTCATGGTACTCTGCCTTGGTTTCAAAAAAGACACCCCCTGCTCCATCTATCAAGTGTGGAACAAAAAACCGCACACGGTTCATCGACATTGGGAAACTGGCACGTTCATTGGGAGACAGCATCTGCGACGCCCTACTTGGATTTCATGCCTTCACAGGCTGTGACACTGTGAGTGCCCTCACAGGCCGTGGAAAGCTGGGCGCCCTGAAACTAATCACAAAGGACAGCACATACCAGAAGACTTTCAGCCAACTTGGTTAGTCCTGGAAAGTCTCTTCACAACTGTTTGAAAAAATACAGCTGTTAACCTGCCAACTGTATACGACAACTGCGAGCTCTCACGAAGTCAATGAACTGCGTTACCAACTTTTCTGTGCCAAACGAGGGGAGGTCGAGTCCAGCCAGCTTCCACCATACAAATATTGTCTCCACATGTATGTTCTTCGTGCTAATTATCAAGCATCAATCTGGAAGCGCAGCTTTCAGCCTCAGCCAACTGTGGTAGACCCGAATGAGTGTGGCTGGATGACAGATGAGAGTGGCCATCTGGTCATCGAGTGGATGCGTACCCCTCCAGCCCTAGATGCAATTTTGGAACTGTTATCATGCAAGTGCCTGCGTTCCTGCAAGCTGCCAAACATGCCTTGCCAATGGACTGGCATGCACCAACATGTGCAAAATACAGACATGCAGCAATCAAAAGAAAGAAGAACATTTCGCCGTTGAACTTGGTGACACTGGTGACGGAGATGGCGATGACGATGATTAAACTGATGAGCTTATCAGTCTGAGCTAAAGGTAAGTTGACGGGCGCCACCTTGAAAAATGGTGGATATCTGAATGTCGGCGAAGATCAAAAAGTAATACATTTAAACTCGCCGTATTTGAAAACCTATATTTTGACGTTAACTGTGTTACGTCGTCCTTAAGAAACGGGAATAATAGTCTGTGACGGCAGCCATCCTTACAAATAGCGAATACGTCAATGTCACTAAAAGTTAAATTTAGCATCATTGGAATCGCTGCCAACAACGCTATGCAAAAATGTACATATTACTGCTCTGTGTAACATAGTCGCTAAACTATGGTGACATTTGTATTGACGACCGTCATCTTTAACGGTTCTAGGTGACGTAAGTATTACGATATGATGAAATTGGACTTGGAAGTCATTTTAAAGGTGACCGCCAAGCCAATAAGTTACCACTCAGCAATGGTTATCATATCAAAATATATTCCACAGACTATTTCAAAGATCATAACTAGATCTTGCCCTCCAGATGGTACCAATAAGTGAAATTTCTGGTCTTGGCACCTGGACTAACTGGCGTCGGAACGTGGTGAATACTTGGAGACTGAGATACTCCAGAAACTGTTAGTTACACCCCCCGAGGCTCGCCAAAATACCCACATTGAAACTCTCCAAAAACCCCATGTTGCACCCCCGCTCCCTTAAGGGTGACCAAAAACCTCAAATATTGCACCTCAAAATCCACAAACCTTCCCTAGATCCCCTAGATAATGGGGGTTAATCCTATCCCCAGCCTCATATGTGTGTGTGTGTGCGTGTGCGTGCGTGCGTGCGTGCGTGCGTGTATTTGTGCTTGCACATATTGAAAACTCAATAGGACATTCTGAAAACAAAAATACTGTGATAGAAATACGTTTTTGAAGCTCAGGCACAAACTAACTGACACTCATTGAATAATACCGCCATCATTATGAGAGCAGTAAACACGGAAATTCGTGACGTAACGTTGATTCAATACCTGGCGACAGTGTTGGCCACTTCCAACGCTTTCAGAAACTTGTCTCGCTTGTAGAAGTCGAGGACATGTCTTCTAACCCAGTACCCGCGCCACACCGTTTGGACCTAAAACATGGCGGTGATTTTATTGCGTCGGTCTTCATCGTATGACAGCATGTATCTCACCCAATAAATAGCTCATATGACAGCATGCGTAACCATCAATCACTCGTAGCGAGAAAATTTCCATAGATTGTAGATTTATTATGCTGTGTTTTCATATATGGCGTGTCAGTCCAATCTCTGCTCGTCACAGCTTCCGACAGTGAGAATGTATATAACGATAGTGTGGCAAGGGTTGTCCATGTACATGTTCTTTAATGGCTTTAATCTACCTGGTCTCGCGCGTTTTGGATGCGGCTGTTGACTTCAAACGACTTTGTGTCTTTGTGATTAGAGTAGCAGTGGAGGTGGTGGTGCAAGCGGCGCAAGTGGTGCAAATGTCGCAAGTCACTCAAATGGTGCAAGTGGCAGACGTGGCGCAAATGGTGCAAATGATGCGCAAATTGTGCGCGAGTGCGCGAGTGGCGCAAGTCGTACAAGTGGTGTAAGTAATGCAAGTGGCGGAAGTGAAGCAAGTAGTGCAAGTGGTTCAAGTGGCGCAAGCGGTGTATGTAGTGCAAGTGGTACAAGTCGTACGAATGGTACAAGTGGTGTAAGTACTGCAAGTGGCGCAAGTGGCGCAGGTGGCGAAAGCGAAGCAAGTGGCGAAAGTGACGCAAGCGGTGTAATAGTGTAAGTGGCGGAAGTGAAACAAGTGGTGCAAGTGGTGCAAGTGACGCAAGCGGAATATGTAGTACAAGTGAAGCAAGCGGTGCAAGCGTTGCAAGTGGTGCCGGGGGTGCAAGTGGTGCAAGTGGCGGTAAGTGGCGCAAATGGCGGTAAGTGGCGCCAGTGGCGGCAAGTGGCCGCAAGTGGCGGAAGTAGCGCATGTTGGGCAAGTTATGCAAATGAGGCAAATGGTGCAACAGAGCCCCGTCACTCACCGTCGTCGCCTTGGAGTGGTAGAGGGTCACGTTGACGAGTTCAACTCTTTTCTAAAGCACAATATGCAACATGTCAAACAATATGTCAAACGCAACGAGCGGTTATAACTACAAAATAGCAGGGTATTTGGCTGAAAGTCAGGTTCAAGGTCTGCCAGTTAGATGAAACTAGTCAATTGTATTTGCAAACCAAATAGATGGCTAAGACAACGAAAACAAGATACGACTTTTTTTACTCTCATATTTTTGTTTCCCATTAAGCAGACGAATTCCATTGTACTCAGGAGTATCGTGGTCGTAAAGGAGCAGCCATTGTGTCTTCACAGTTGTCGCTCACCACTGTTTAATTTATAATGTATTTGTATTCACAATGTGAATACAATTACGCATATTCTTGGTGTTTTAACTCGATAGTATTAGTATTACACACAGGCTATTTCATAAGCCAAACCAAAATGGCGCCAATACTGCAAGCCGTAAAACGGCAGGCGATTGACAATATGGACATTTGCATTGCGTATTATCAGTCACGTCGGCTAACAACTACCGATTGTTTTTGTTGTTGTATATTTGTAATAATTGAATATGTTAATTCGTTAACATAATTGTTATCGCATTGATGTTGCTATCTGGACAGTTCTCTCTAGTAAACCCGCTAGTAATTTTCTGTGGCTTTTAAATCCAATCTAATTAACAATTTTCCACACGACATACAAAACAATCTACAGAATTCTATAGAAAATATGTAAACTTCTAAAGAATTTTGTATAGTATCTCTATAAAATATGACATATATATATATATATATAGGAAATATGACATAGAAATGTTGTGCAATTCTGTAGAATTTCCTATAGATTTCTTATATAGTCACTGCAATTTTTAAAGAATTCTATAGAATATTCTACAGAATTGCACCGAAATCCTATTTGTCATGTTTCCTATAGCATATTTTCTATAGAATTCTATAGGTTTTTTGCTAAGGGTATACATTGTCCGATCTTCCCCTGATGGGACCCACTGACAATGCAAGGACAGGACAAGTTCCGGGCATTGACGATTACTTACGAGGAGATATCTGACGAAGTAGGCCCGGCCGAGGACACCGCGCCACCGCCTCTGTATCTCCAACGCTTGTCGGTTCAAGTGTCTGCAACGGTGCACAGATGAATGTTTGTTTTCCATACGCCCGCCAGTTACAGAAATAGCCTTATAAAAATAGCCAACAACGTTGCATCGAGGAGTTTTTACGAGTAAATAAAGGGCTTTAATTGTTGATCAATAATTGGCGAAATTAGTGTTGTTAGTCCTCTTCAGAAATCGGTTGCAACGGAAATGGCTTTTTTCAGTCGGCTGCATTTAAACGCAACGGAAATGGCGTTTAAATGCAGCCGACTAAAACTTGATCGCGAAGATTGATGTACGCACGTACGGAGTAGAAAGCTAGGTCTGTAAGTCCATTACGAGGATGGTACCAAGAAACGTAGAACGACTGGCTTCGAAGACACTGCAATGAAACAGTTAAATTTGTGTTGTGGGTATGAGCCTGATATATGGGTTTGGAAGACTGACACTGACAGAGAGACAGGAAGAATACCAACATCCAGCAGAAAACAGTTGGGTCCGAAGACATGCAAAGAGCATGACACGAGAACTTGAGAGGTGAAAAGAAAGATGGGGGAATTGAAAGAAGATCGAGACTGATGAAGGTAGTTGGCAATACGTGTACTGAGGTAAGGCTGGCAATGATCATAGAATGATAAACAGAAGAGGATGACAGAAGGAAGGGAGGAAAACGTACATTAAGATCGAAAGACAGTGTGAAGAATGATCTCGGAAGGGCAAATACGAACGGCCGAGAGGGGAGGAACATTGCAAACGGCCGGTGAAGGTATAGGATAATTGAGGACGGAAGAGACCGGGTGACGTGGACCCTACCCCGCAAAGAATCAAACGGGAAGAAGACGAATGTAGGCTGATGAGAATCTGCGTTCTTACTTGATGTAGCAGCGAACCCTGATGCCCCGGATCCACGCCTGGATCCTCTGGGCAGCATAGTAGGCTTCGATGGCATGTTCGTCCGCTTCCCTGCCAACAAGAGAGTCAACGTTGAAGCAGGTGTATAAGATCAAAACACTACCCCTCAAAACTATTAGTGTATTGTTTTCAATGCATTGTCGAAACACTACCGAAATACATATTTACGCTAACATTGGCACGTTGTAACAGTATCACCTCCGTAATTGCCGAGGTCCACCCGCCTCTTTCCATGTTCACTCGCTTCCAGTAATCTGACAATTGGGGATGCATTTAGAAACACAACAGTAGTCATTTAGAGTTATTTATTTACGTATTTTTACATGCTTTGCTTTTTAAGAGGCCTTTTCTCCTATGTGAAATAACTGGATGGTGATCAACTCTCCATACGGTGCCAATGTAAAGGGTTTAAGATGAAAAATACTGTGATGATCATAATTGGTTTGTTGCTCAATGGGAAACATATTAATGGATATTGATATCACTCACCTATGTACATCAGTCCATATGACGAAAATGGATATAGACAAATGATAGCTAACTTGAATGCTTAAGTAGCTAATCGACTGGATTTGAAGAGTAGTCCAGTGCAACTCGCCATGCTTCTGTTGACTCTCCATTGCTTTATTATAGTATCTAATCAGGCATAGAAGCCAACCCTAGTCCATTACACATATCCAATCTATATCTATCTACAACGAGTGACTCTAACGGAGAGCGAGACAGGGGAGAGAGAGGGAGAAAGAGTGAGAGAGAGAGAGAGAGAGAGAGAGAGAGAGAGAGAGAGAGAGAGAGAGAGAGAGAGAGAGAGAGAGAGAGAGAGAGAGAGAGAGAGAGAGAGAGAGAGAGAGAGAGAGAGAGTCAACTAGAATATAGTCTGTTTTCACTGTAGGCCATACTACTTGAGATTAGTCATCATAGATTTATGATAATTATACATACATCGGAAGTACAAGTTTTGCCAAACGTTCTAAGGCATACGTGTTGCAGTCTGAACAAAATATTTGTGATGTTAACAAACAACGGGCAGATGTCTATCAGTGATACTTCGATATGTACTTGTATAAGCCAGTTATAAAAGAGCAACAGCTATATTATCGTTGCCACAAATGTCCTGTATTTTAAATAATATTATTGATATGCCATACAATGATGCATTTATTGTGGTCAGCTTGTAATGTTTATATATACTTTACAATAATAAACAAATTACTGTAAATGAAATGTTGACGACTGAAGCCTGTGCGAAGTCTACATATGATGTCTAAACATTAACCGTTTAATTTGTTTATGAAACCTCTCCATGCTATAAGAATAATGCACACAATCTTGTTGGTTTTTCCAAGCAATTTTACTATTTATTTAATTGATTTATTTTATTCTTTGGTAACGTTTTAAATTATATTTTATTTATTTATCTTTAACTATTGCTGTGCGTTTATGATTCATTTATGTTTTTAACTTCACCGAATGTCTGTTACAGAAGTTGTTGTAGTTGTTGCTACACCGGAGTGCTTAATTTGGTCATTATTTTACAAAACATACAAACACCAGACATGTACATGATCCATACCCGGCCACGTATATGCACACGCACCGCAAACATGCACGCAGTCACACACTCACGCACGAGTCTACACACACGCATACACACACACACCACACACACACACACACACACACACACACACACACACACGTGTTCACGGGCGTATGCATACAAACATATGAAAAAAGGAGAACGAGGGTCGATATTTCAAATCACAAACACAAATCGTATTGATTAACTGCAAACAAACTGTTGAACGCAGTTTGGAGTGCAGTATGTCTTCAACATTATTTATTCAAGTATGTTATATGATTGTTAGTAAACGAGAAACGGAATTGGTCGTACCTGTAATAAAATAATGATGTTATGCAGAAAACAAATCACGCGAAAGCAAGCAAGCATACAAAGTTTACACCTGTTGTAAATAATTGTTATCGTGTCGTAACCAAACATTCTCCAGCACTGCCCGTTGTGAATCGTGGACGACGATTCTTCCGCTAAAACAGGTCCCGTTGGTGTGATTTCTTGTAATACATACGTGCGATTTTCGTATAATTTCTCAAGTAGTTGTCGGGTTCGATTCTGTAATTTGATATAGGTTGCCATTGTTTGCTGTTGCTAGGTGGCAACGTTACTATAACAATTACGTTTGATAAGAATACGTCGTCCAACAAACCGAAATATATACGTCGAAATAAATGTTTAACAAAATAAATGTTGTGTTAGTTCAAGTAGGTTGAGACTCGTACATAGATGAAGATGTTTCAATATTTAAAATTCGACATATTTATGGAGATCGAACGAAGGCGATGCAATATAGGGCCCAGTTTAGAGGGTATAGAATTTGTCGCTAAAACACAGTAAAATACAATTATATACATCCCGTTATCGTGGTTGTCTAGAAGCTGCAGACTTCGTTTGGGCACTGTAGTCCACAAAAATAGGTATTGACGTGCACATTTAAGAGCAATTTGCTTTAAAGAAAATCTAAAATATCGTTCTTGCTGTTTTTTTTCAACATACACATCTTTTATAAAAGCATAGGCCTATTTCATAATAATAACGATCAGGAGGTGCAACGTTATATACAACAAAAACTGGTTGGACAACATTAGGGATTGGACCAGTTTAAAACCGACCATGCTTCACATCACAGAAGACAATTAACGGGTCATTTCAAAACGTCGAATGTCTTATATCAAACGATTACTTTCGTTTGTGGAAGGGGATTCGGAGGCCGTGTCGTCTGGCGTCGGACATCGATAGTTTACGCTTCTGACCAATACTGTTAATATGTTGATATCATCATATCAACGTTTACACACTTTCGTCTTGGTGGGTTGAGGCCAGATGAAAATATTTTCGTCTGATATCGGACACCGACGTTCTGAGATGATCTCTAAATCTGACAGTGGACCTACGCTACGATCTTTCCCGTCAGTGGATGAAGTAAAATGCATGATACATTTGTCTTGTCCTTAAAATGGGCATAATAGCCCGGTTTATGGCGCAACAAAAGCTATAATAGCGATTTTATTACAACAGTGCAAATTACCAACTGTCTACTCGACTAATGGTCTGCCATTTAGACATCTTCTGCACTGGTGTGGTGCTGTCGTGCATGCGTATCACAGCCTCCCACGGCATGCACACTTCTTGACGCCTTCCTGTGTATGCAGGCGGCACGGATGAATGTTTTATAGGGGACACTTCGCCGTGTGACTCGGGGGTATTTGTGGGTGTTTCCGCCGGAAGGTCAGCGCGCGAGTGGCCTCTGCGGTGCGCCAATCAATGCGACCGTTCGACGGAAAACGTCCAGCATCGTAGTCGACACTGGAGAATCAAGTCCGCCAAATGCAGCTGGGAAGAGATTGCAGATAACCTTCCGGGTGTGCTAAAAACAAATATAGTTCCTAAAAAGTGGTGATATTTGAGAAAAGTTTATGTGAACTGAGTGCAATAGCTAGACCAGGCATACGAGCAGGTTCAATGACAATGGTAGAATTAAACGTAACGGCAGTGAAATGACGTTTATTTGGAAGAGTTTAGTTAGCAGACTGGTATTTTTGCCATTTGTTTACATAATACACGTGCGTGCAGAAACAACCATGGTTGTTTTGATGGACTGCATGCATGCATCTTATTGATGGACACCATGCACGCATGCATCTTATTCTTTAAAGAGCTGGAGATATGTGATTTTAACGATATTTGATCCGCATGTCAACGACATGATGGCAGTGGCGGTGAAGAAATTTCATTTTTTATCAGGTACAGATTTCTTATAATCTGACAAAACGTTAACATGGCCACCAATGGGAAAGCTAACAGTGGTATCCGCTTTGGTGACCGCATTGTATTCGAGATTTCGTTGGGTGTTTTGCGAACAGGTAGTTTAAAGAGGCAAAGTCTAATCGTTGTATAAACAATAATGTTACGTGGTACGATCTTTATACATACTGTGAGGAGGTGAGGCGGAGATCTCACCGTCTCGCCCATCTCGGAGACCGACTTCTCACCTCCCACCATGTTTGAGTCTACTTCTAGCACAGCCACCGCCCTAATGTATTTTAATATAAATAGTGTACAACATTTTAAGACATAGAATTGTGAACACTGCCAAGGGTTCACCCGCTGTCAACCAAGGGTCTTCTTTATTAATTACTCTCTAATTGATTATAATTGTTTCAGTTACACAAACTGATCAATTACAGAATCATTTCAAAAAACAGAATCAATTACATTTACAACATTTGTCTGTAATCATTTACAGGTAGGTAATCCGGCCCTGATATCATGTTTCTCATTGTTCCACAACCAGGCGGTTGTTGGGGCGCCACTGATGACTTGACAGCTCCGCCATCTCTTTCGATTTGTTGCTGCCCCCTGGGAGGTGCCGAAGGTCAAACCGGTCCACTCCTGGATGTTATCTTCCCACCTCTTCCTCCTTTATAACATATGTCTCGCTTTCTTCTTTCTGTCACAGTGCCTTGCAGGATGGTTGTTTAATTATGTTGCGGACTTCTTCGTTGGCGATATGGCTACACACACCTCGTCAACTGACTATATATCCATCACGTGACATGTTGCCGAGAAACAAGGTCGATCAAGCCTTCAAAATGGATGCCGAACGTGTGCAGATGTCAGACATAACGTTGTATTGCATTTATTATGTTATAATTTTGGTTAAAAAATGCTTTTTGGCAATACGAAACTAAGGAAAAGATGCTTAAGCGAGACTTGTGTGCAGAAAAGTCTGATTTAGCAGATGTCGTGTCGCCGTTGTAACGTAACGCACATGTAATCATTTTGTTGGGCAACGCATGAGGGAGGTCACGTGTGCAATATTGTGATTATGACGTAGATAAAAAGTCACGTAGGTCCTACTAGATCAGTCAATTGACGTTATTCATCACGTGACCTATTGCCTAGCGAAAGCTCCGTCCAGCCATCAAAAATGGTTGCCGAACACGCGTTCGTGCGTACCGTCGTATATTTGCTGAAATTCTGGCCACGAAAATGTTTTTGTGACAACCATATAAGGCAAAGTTTCTAAAGTGATAAATATATGCGGGAATGTATGTTTTATTAATTGTCATGCAGCAGTGGTACATCTGCCAACTCTCCCAGGAATTCCGGGAGTCTCCCAGATTTTGGGTGACTCTCCCGGTCTCCCGGAATAGGGCAAATCTCCCGGATTTTTGCTGAAAATCTCCAACAGTAACCCCCCCACCGTTTTCGAGACAGCGCGACACCACAGGAGACGTGCTGAGACGTGCAGAACCGCTGAATTTCCGGCAAAAAAACAACACATTGACCCCACCCCCTACCCCCAGTGAACCAACGAACTAGTGATTAAGTTCCGGTGAAAAATCTCCAACTGTCTCCGATGTCAAGATCCGAGACAGCGCGATGCGGGAAGCGGACTAAACCGCTGATGAATCTCCCGGATTTCAACCAAAAAAGTTGGTAGGCATTCAATGGTAATTTACAGGTCGGAATACACCGACACTTTTCGCCGGACTCGACAAGACCAAACCAATCTCGTAAACTTTGACACTTTCGACTATGTGATTACTTGATTAGTGTCATGTACAAATGCATAACTGGCCTTGTCGACATCACACTTCCCATTGAAATACATCAGCCACGCTTGCATACAACCAGAGGACATAATTACAAACTCACGATTCCATACTCCAACACTGACTGGTAGCTTTCATGCAGCAGCTGGGAGGATGGGCAGCAAACTAATCCCACAGTCCACATAATATATAAGGACAGTGAAGTGTTTTAACCACATTCTTATTCACCATTTACATGGGTTTTTTATATTTCGAAAAGCTGGTATCGCGTCACACGTGCGCACCAAAAAATAACAAACCTGTGGGACATTACCCGGAAGTCGGGGTTACCACATTATCCAAAAGAAGAAGTCTGACGTAGTCGAAGGTTTTCACATTTACGTGATTGTGACGTCACGCCGGCTTCGGGAAAACTAATGGAGTGACTAAGAGTGTCACCCCATCTTTTCAAAATCCCACTGGCCTAGACACGCCAATGCAATGACTGGCCAACTACAGCGCACGGACTGTGTTGGTGTCTCGTGAAAGAAGCATAGTTTAGGTTTATATTATCTGATGTGTTACTGGCGTATTTTTACAGAGAGGCGAAGTCATGTGTTACATCTTGGGTTGTTTTACTATAATCGAGCAGACGTAAGCCCTATGTATGTGTGTATGCGTGCACGTGTGTATGCGTGCACGTGTGTATGCGTGCATGTATGTATGTTAATGTTTTCCTCTTAGGCGGCCTGAACCTCGACCGCTAAACTTTCGTGGATTAATCTACGACCTCAGGGGTTGGACGTTAAGACGCAATCTCTTAAATTTGCATACCTGGTACGTGTTTACATTTTTGCTCGTCTCTTTCTACAGCGATTTCGCTCAAATCAAAACTATCCTGTTCAATATTCACTACGACATTCATACTAGTTCGTTTGTGCAAAAGTGTGACTTAGTTTTAAGAAAATCATCGCACAAAATAAATATCATCCGCCTTCATATATTACATAACAAATGATAGACCCATGTTTACTCTTTCGCAAGTGAATTGTTTTGATAATTTTAATAAAAGTGCGCACTCTTTTTTGTATTAAACCGTCTGCGCACGTTAGACCCTACCTGAACGATTCATACACTACGCATTTAAAGATGAACGAATCTGATTCGCGACTGGCTGAATGTATTGCGGTAGAAGTTTTTTTAAGGGCTAGAAAACAAAAACACGTACACGAGTACTGGCGTCGGAACGAAATTAATATCGAGGGGGCTTAACCGGTGCGTCAGCACTGCGCTGTCGGACATAGCATTGGAAGATGGCGCGGGGGGGGTTGTAGTTTTTGTCGCGGTCACGTTCGGCATGTTTCCAAGGCTTCATTACTTCGACGCGATCGGACATGATACATCGACAGCGAGGAGGGTGGGGGTGCTGTTGGAGATTTTTGCGGAGACGTTCTACGTTTTTGCAGGAAAATTGGAGTGGATGGGTATCGATTTCCATGGGACAATTGCGAAATTTTATTATTAAGCAGTTATGCAAATTCAACTCGGAAGTTGCAACTCG
Organism: Paraescarpia echinospica; assembly: GCA_020002185.1. Classification (NCBI taxonomy): domain Eukaryota; kingdom Metazoa; phylum Annelida; class Polychaeta; order Sabellida; family Siboglinidae; genus Paraescarpia; species Paraescarpia echinospica. The sequence continues at coordinate 27,756,250 of CM034538.1, read as the reverse complement.
AATGGCGCTCACCAAAAAATCTTCAAAACCCACAAACTATTGGGAGGCTAAGCCCCCCCTCACTCTCAACATTCCCAATCCCTCCTGTTCCGACGCATATGAAAGGTCATTTCATAATTAAAAAAAGGTCACACAATTAGAAAATCGACGTGATTTAATGGTTTTCCTAATATCATCACAAATTTGCACTGTCCATTCATTCACAGTAGGTATCAAAATGCATCATTAATATTTACAATAAAATATATATCAAGCGTCTAAGAAAATATAACAATGTGAACTCCTTCCTACTGCATTAGCTCATTATATTAACATTACACACGAGCGGCAGTCTCCTGAATAATTAAAGCCAACGATATTAAGGTTTCTGGTCTTTGATCGCACGCGTCACCCTATAAACATCCAGTTATATCCCTCTGGGTTTATAATCGCGGCACAGTGGCGCCATCTAGTGAATGTAACACAACAAACAATATCCCACAAGTTGATTACGCCTACCTGGCAGTCGTTTTAAAATTGCACATATTCGTTCTTGGCGCTTTCTGAACTTGACACTTTTGTGTGCCAAAGCATTGCGTTAACAGTGATTCGCAATGGCAGCCATTTATCCAGCTGCACTGTTTTACATTTTTTCGACTGAAACTGGAAACCTTCATTGGCCAAAAACAAAAAAGTAAATGACAATGCTAACACTACGCCATACATATATCATGTAACATCCACTGTGTTGGTTAAAAACTGATGTATTCCTATATAAGGCACACCCAAGACCAACCCATGTACCACCATGACATTAGTAACCGTCAAACAACGATTCCAATTTATACAACTTCATTCATATGACAGCTGTCAAACAACAATTCCAATTTATACAACTTCATTCACATGACGGCTGTCAAACAACAATTCCAATTTATACAACTTCATTCACATGACGGCTGTCAAACAACAATTCCAATTTATACAACTTCGTTCACATGACATCATGACTTAAAGGTCCATCCTCGTGTAATTTTTGTTTGTCACAATTTAGGCTCATTTGCAGTTTTTTGGTTTCATTGAAATCATTGGACAAACTATTTAATTATTCTTGACATTGTCGAAATTTAGTGAACAAATGACAAAGTGGATTTTTATGATTATAACACAAATTTGCACCTTTTATTAAACTGACAATGCATATTATGAAACTATTCACGAATTAGAAATCTGGACACCAAATAACCTGATTCATAATCAACTGAGGTGGGAACTGTAATGGAAGACAGTTTCATTTTTTATTTTAACTGATTTACTTAGCTATTGCAATGAGTGCAATTGGTTACGATTTTACAAATCAAATATGGCATTTGCAGTACACACATCTCACAAGTTGGCTTACATTAATAAGGAGTACCAGCAATTAGGTGGAAAGGTCTCCTATCCCTCGCTGTGTATCTCATAAACAACAGCCAAACCTGAGAATAACAGACAATGTTCATACTTGCAGCATTTGTTGAAAGTAATGTTTTCCCCAAACGCACTGGTGCAAAAGAATAGTGCTTGCGTCAGGATCGTTATACTTATAGGTATTTTCTAAATATATCTGAAAATCTCAACGAGTTATTTTTGTGCTAGACTGTAAGACTCTCAAGCATTTTAGGAATAGGAGGGGTTGAATCAGTTTTGTGGCTGGCTTTATCAGGGAAAACATTTGCACATCCATTTAGGTCGAGTACTCATTAAGGTATGAGGAACACATTACTAAATGCAGATTGAAACTGTTTACATGTGGCTTGTACAAACAGTCGTACATGCAGTAGTACTCAGTGATGGTAGAAATAGTAGTAGACGACATAACCAGCTCCAAGAAACACCAATGACACAAACATTGTCTTCATATTCTCCAGTCTCAAACCCTGCAGCTCTTTCTCTGTGAGACAGTCAGAAGAAACTCCGATGATGTGATCGTAACAGATAAATATCTCAGGCAGTTGGAATATTTATTCAAACAATATGTTTCATTGGGTGAACAATAGCAATGTGTCTGAAGTCAGAACTATTAACTGCACAGCATCCATACAAGCAGTATTTAATTAAGGTTCAACTATTACTGGGAATGCGAAATGTTATACGTATTGTAAATTATGTGAAAGTTTTTTTTTCTCATTTAAATATTATGCATAAACATCACATGGACAGAGCACGATTTCATTTAAAAAATACCTGCTTATAAGAAAATGGAAATTCTGGAGGTTCTGACCTCAATCTCTTCTCTTTTTATTTGCAAAGAATATTGTATTTCATAGGAGAATGCCAGCATTCTGCAAGTGAACACTTACTGAGTTTCCGGACTTCTTTCATCAGCCTCGTTCGTTCTTCTTCCACATCGTTCCTGAAACAAATGCTGTACTGCAATTTACTGCAATCACTGCATGATCAGTTTAAATTATACCTCCATACTACACTAACAGCAACATTTTGATAGTTTTTTGCAAAATAAACATGTAGAAACAGAACATGAATAGCAGTACAATTGTTTGTCTTTAGAAAGCCAAGTGGGTGGCCAAGAGCAGTCTGACTTCGGGAAAGTGCACTGCAGTCTTACGAGGGTAAGATAGCTTTTCACAACTGCAGATCTCTTTCAAGACTTGAAGCAATCATGTCAGTCTCAAGACTCGTTAAGAGGCAAGTTAGTTTAATCCAGCGTTCGAAATAGTACTGTCCGTTTGTCCGGGACAAGTGATTTTTGGTCCGGACACGTAAAATTACTCTACATGGTTATCCGGTGGACAACTGAAAATTTACAGTAACTAGTGACGCGTGCAACATTGCAAACTTTTTATTTTAGGAAATTCAAACGTAAATGAAGTTCGTTAGCAATCACGCACGTTCCAATTTTGTTAGTGTGTCGGCGCGTACGTCAGTGTTCGACCGAGTTTAATGCCTGCGTTAACAGGGTCATCCGCTGAGCGCACCGACCTAGCTCTAACATTCGCGTAGGACAGACCCCGCATCAGCCATCGTTGATCGAGGCTGTATTTCACAAAATCGTAAATCGTTTAGTTTGGCCGACGTACAACTTGCTTCCGCTCACGGATCATATTTGATGAACTTTGGAAATAGTAGACTTTATATAGCTACCTGTTATTTGAATAATTATATATAGTTTAACCATTATTACGCGTAACCCACGCGGACTCGCCAAGACCAAGTCATCGAACGTTAGCCGATCCAGATCGGTGAAAATTTTCAAAACTTGTAACTGGCTCTCCGGTAAATCTATGGTGGTGGTTGATAAACGGAATATTCATGAAATTTCAGAAGTGTTGTTGTATCTATGTAGTTGCGAATTTTCGAAGCCGAATTATACAAGACCCGCGGCCGGGAACGGAGTGCCAACCGCCGTTGACATGTCGGCTTCCGCCAACTACGGCGGTCTGCGCGCGGCATAAATAAATAAATTATATTCCGCCTGGTAAATGTAATTCGGGCACCGTTAAAACTGTTTTATCATCATTGAAATGGTAATATAACATTTAGGAAAAATATGCGTTTGTTTGCTGATGATCAATTGAATTTTTTCTTCGTTTCTAAAATACAGAACTTTGAAGTTCATAGAGGTTGAACAAAATAATGTGAGATTATAGTTTCTTATGATTTTTGTGGCTTTGCATTGGTCGTGTTCCTAATGGTTGAGTGGCATCTTCAATGACAAACTGATGCCAACATTTTACAGCAGTGTTATATGTTATAGACATAGGGTATATATTAAACATAAACAGTTTTTGCAACATTATAACAAATAGCAAGGAAAACAGTTATCTCATTCCTGTCATCGTAATAATTATTTGTTATTAATAAAAGTGTTCATATCAGCATCACTAAAATATTGTCATGTAACATGTCTACTTTTAATATTCGTGATGAAAATAATAATAATGGACCAGAAAATAGTTGCAAATATAATTTTGCAATTTATAAATTTGCAGATTAAATCAAATTGTGTCTTTGATCTCAAGTCACTCAGATGTACATGCAACGAAACAGCAGGAACATAGTGTTGTTGTCATAAAAATAAGACAGACTTTTTAACGTTTTTTCCAAAGCTTCGATTCCCCTTGACAACCACTCAGACAAGTTAAAATTTTGGCAGATAAGTAGATGTCAAAACTTACTTGTCCGCCATTCTGGCTTATTTCTATCGCTGATTAATCTTACCTCAGTTGTTGTGGTTGTGCAAAAAAGGGAAGTTGCTAAAGTTGCTAGCCGTTTAACTCACAAATGGACACAATTATTTTGTTCAATATCACAACACTGCCGACAGTATTAATTAAAAGTATAACTGTATAATATGTCATTATGGGATGTCCATTTAAATGTTCAAAAAACTACTTTACACAAATCTAAATTTGTTTCATTTCATTTTTCTTTAGCTGAGTAGTAAATAAAAGTAAAGGTAAGTTATTATATTGCAAAGTATCCAGTCCTCAGGACTGATCAAAGTGCTTTACACATCTGGCAGATCTGTTCAATCGAACACCATATCGACTTCGCATTCAGCCACGCTGCAATTAATGCACCAAGACTATTCATTCACAAATATCCACCACTGTCTATAGTCAGGTACTCATTCATACAGCTGAGTGAACTAAAGCAACATAGAGTAAACGAACTTGCCCAAGGTTCAACACCGCCGCACAGGATTCGAACCCAGGTTCTCTCAGTCGAGAGTCCGAAGCTCAAGCCGCTGCACCACAGCGTAAGGAACTTAGATGGTGATGTATCATTGAATGTGGCATAAAGATGCCCCGTACCTGTTGTCGATGCTGAGATCATCTATTCGCAAGGATTTTTCTATGGCTTCAATCCTGTCTTCACGAGTTGTTACGTTTTTCACAACTTCTTCAATCTGTAAAAAAATATGCAATTACCAAAAACAAATATGTACCCTAAAATTACCTATAGACATTTAATATTACGGAAAAACATATCATAATGTATTAGACAAAAACTAAATGTCATATCATGCATATAGAAATATATATTTAACAAGCCCCAAATGATAACTATGTGAGACCCCAAAAAGACTAAGTTAGCCCAGGCCAGCCTACTGACCTGACTGGTTTCGTCTAATGTTTAATTTTGCGGCCCAGTTTTTAATGATGTTAATATTCATGGTGGCCTGAAGTATTGGGCAAGATAATTTTGTTTATCTAACTAAGGCCCACATGCATGGTTAACAGTTAAATTTGGTATATTTTTGGTTAAAACTTAAATTATTAAGATTGTCTTGAAACGTATTTTCTTGGTCACGTTTCATGTTTTAAAATAATCTGGACCGGTCAATCATTTAAAATCTATTATTAAGTTTCCTGTTATGCTAGCCAATTCTGGTACGTTAATAAAATTTAAAAGCCTTAGTTTAACAGTGTTTATCATTGGACAAACATGAGGTTAGGTTTAGGTCACGACCGTTGGATGTTTAGTCTTTCGAGTTCCACAACTTGTCGTTAGTTACACTTAGATTAGGAAGTAGAAGCCTAGTCTAGATACAGATACTAGAACTAAAACTTAGTAAAAGGCGTTACTCAGTCAAGCCTCAGCCTCAGCTCAACTCCCACTCACATCTGTATCTGTATTTTGCAAACAAAGTAGAGCAAACTGTGTTTTATTCAATTAGTAATGTGTTTATTCACACTGTGCACACTCCTACCTGTTGCGAAACAGTCGGCATATTTGGTTACTATTAAGAGATGTCTATATTTGACATTTGTCGAGGTTACTCGCAGTGCGGTGACCTGTTTACATCTGCTGCCTGTGTCCACGTGGGTTCACAACCAGTAAAAGCAGTGGCAGATGAAACGTGTACAACGAGTACCCGTTAATACGTAGCTGAGATGTACGCCAAAGCCAATATTTAGCCGATACTTTATTTTATATAAGTTATTTGTTTACAAATGTATATTTACGTTTCGCATTAGGTTCTTATTATATTATACATTTTATATGTAAAATAATGATTGTATTGTAGTTATTATATTTTAACAATGTTGTGTTTTAAGCGCCTTTGAACAGTTCTTTATACCCGGATTTATAGCGCTATATGTATATATATATACATATATATATATACCGCTGTATATATATACATATATATAAGTTTATTATTATTAGTATTATTAAGTCGCAATATTAAAATGGAAGACAATGGCCACGCAGCCTAACAAATATGAAGAGGGGAAGAAAAATGGAAGCAACTGGGCGAATCCAGTATTGTGCAACCTAACGCAACTGTTTGGCATTTGTGGGTTATAGGAAAGCTTTGATATTTCCAAGCGAGGTATGCCGCTGTTATTCACCATTCAGTGCTTTGTCAGGACTTTCAGGTGGCATCAGCTGGTATCCCTATTAGTCCAGTGGCTCATGTCTCCCTAAAATATTTTTTTGCATTTTTTATTAGTCCATGTCATCTAGTAACAAAATCCACCGGGTGTTGACTTCACACCCGCTTGCCTTTTTCAGAATCCAAGAAGGCCGACAAGATGGCTGCCAAAATGCTAGAGATTACATAACGTCTGAACGAATTGACTTAGGAAGGTGATTTTGGGTTCTAGACATAGGTTTGATGGGCAAGGAATCTATTGCTGAGGTTTTCATCAAGATTGGTTGAGTTCTTATTGCAGAACAATCCAATGTGGCTGCCAAAATTGACTGCCGAAATGCTAAAAATGCCTTAAAATGCCATAATTTAGGAGCTAGTTGACATAGAACGACGATATGGGTGTCTGGATATAGGTATTTGGGGGTCACGGATTCCGATTCTGGTGTTTTCGTTACGATTTGGGGAATCCTTGTGCGGCCAAATGATCATATGTCCTCCAAAATGGATGTCTGAAGGCTAAATATCTGAAGCCAACAACTATTGCTGGTATTCGTCTGTTGATACAAAATAATCAAATTGAAACAAACATATCAAATGAACAGGCGCTATTTATTGATTACAATCCATTATGAACTCCTCAACGTATTGTCAGTAAACATATAATGTAAGTGACAGTGACAGTGACTTGTGACCGTTTCTGAAAACCTACATATCAAGATATTGTTGTTATTATTATTCCAAAAATATTACTTCGACTTCATGATAGAGCACATCAGGTAGCTGTAACCAATACTATCCAAGTACAGTACAACTATTGGATGATCAACTGGACACATCAGGTAGCTGTAATCAACACTATCCAAGTACAGTGCAACTATTGGATGATCAACTGGACACATCAGGCAGCTGTAACCAATACTATCCAAGTACAGTACAACTATTGAATGATCAACTGGACACATCAGGCAGCTGTAATCAACACTATCCAAGTAGAGCACAACTATTGGATGATCAACTGGACACATCAGGTAGCTGTAACCAACACTATCCAAGTACAGTACAACTATTGGATGATCAACTTGACACATCAGGCAGCTGTAACCAATACTATCCAAGTACAGTACAACTATTGGATGATCAACTGGACACACCAGGCAGCTGTAATCAACACTATCCAAGTACAGTACAACTATTGGATGATCAACTGGACACACCAGGCAGCTGTAATCAACACTATCCAAGTACAGTACAACTATTGGATGATCAACTGGACACATCAGGTAGCTGTAATCAACACTATCCAAGTACAGTACAACTATTGGATGATCAACTGGACACATCAGGCAGCTGTAATCAACACTATCCAAGTACAGTACAACTATTGGATGATCAACTGGACACATCAGGTAGCTGTAACCAACACTATCCAAGTACAGTACAACTATTGGATGATCAACTGGACACATCAGGCAGCTGTAACCAACACTATCCAAGTACAGTACAACTATTGGATGATCAACTGGACACATCCCCAACACTATCCAAGTACAGTACAACTATTGGATGATCAACTGGACACATCAGGTAGCTGTAACCAACACTATCCAAGTACAGTACAACTATTGGATGATCAACTGGACACATCAGGTAGCTGTAACCAACACTATCCAAGTACAGTACAACTATTGGATGATCAACTGGACACATCAGGTAGCTGTAACCAACACTATCCAAGTACAGTACAACTATTGGATGATCAACTGGACACATCAGGTAGCTGTAACCAACACTATCCAAGTACAGTACAACTATTGGATGATCAACTGGACACATCAGGTAGCTGTAACCAACACTATCCAAGTACAGTACAACTATTGGATGATCAACTGGACACATCAGGTAGCTGTAACCAACACTATCCAAGTACAGTACAACTATTGGATGATCAACTGGACACATCAGGTAGCTGTAACCAACTATCCAAGTACAGTACAACTATTGTAATCAACACACATAGGCAGCTCAACACTATCCAAGTACAGTACAACTATTGGATGATCAACTGGACACATCAGGCAGCTGTAATCAACACTATCCAAGTACAATACAACTATTGGATGACCAACTGGACACATCAGGTAGCTGTAACCAACACTATCCAAGTACAGTACAACTATTGGATGATCAACTGGACACATCAGGTAGCTGTAACCAACACTATCCAAGTACAGTACAACTATTGGATGATCAACTGGACACATCAGGTAGCTGTAACCAACACTATCCAAGTACAGTACAACTATTGGATGATCAACTGGACACATCAGGCAGCTGTAATCAACACTATCCAAGTACAGTACAACTATTGGATGATCAACTGGACACATCAGGTAGCTGTAACCAACACTATCCAAGTACAGTACAACTATTGGATGATCAACTGGACACATCAGGCAGCTGTAATCAACACTATCCAAGTAGAGCACAACTATTGGATGATCAACTGGACACATCAGGCAGCTGTATCCAACACTATCCAAGTAGAGTACAACTATTGGATGATCAACTGGACACATCAGGCAGCTGTAGCCAATACTACCCAAGTACAGTACAACTATTGAATGATCAACTGGACACATCAGGTAGCTGTAACCAATACTATCCAAGTACAGTACAACTATTGGATGATCATCTGGACACATCAGGTAGCTGTAATCAACACTATCCAAGTACAGTGCAACTATTGGATGATCAACTGGACACATCAGGCAGCTGTAACCAATACTATCCAAGTACAGTACAACTATTGAATGATCAACTGGACACATCAGGCAGCTGTAATCAACACTATCCAAGTAGAGCACAACTATTGGATGATCAACTGGACACATCAGGTAGCTGTAACCAACACTATCCAAGTACAGTACAACTATTGGATGATCAACTTGACACATCAGGCAGCTGTAACCAATACTATCCAAGTACAGTACAACTATTGGATGATCAACTGGACACACCAGGCAGCTGTAATCAACACTATCCAAGTACAGTACAACTATTGGATGATCAACTGGACACACCAGGCAGCTGTAATCAACACTATCCAAGTACAGTACAACTATTGGATGATCAACTGGACACATCAGGCAGCTGTAATCAACACTATCCAAGTACAGTACAACTATTGGATGATCAACTGGACACACCAGGCAGCTGTAATCAACACTATCCAAGTACAGTACAACTATTGGATGATCAACTGGACACATCAGGTAGCTGTAATCAACACTATCCAAGTACAATACAACTATTGGATGACCAACTGGACACATCAGGTAGCTGTAACCAACACTATCCAAGTACAGTACAACTATTGGATGATCAACTGGACACATCAGGTAGCTGTAACCAACACTATCCAAGTACAGTACAACTATTGGGTGATCAACTGGACACATCAGGTAGCTGTAACCAACACTATCCAAGTACAGTACAACTATTGGGTGATCAACTGGACACATCAGGCAGCTGTAATCAACACCATCCAAGTACAGCACAACCATTGACGATCAATCAATACCATCAGGTAGCTGCAACCAACACCCATCCAAGCACACAGTGCCAACTATTGGATGATCAACTGGACACATCAGGCAGCCAAAATCAACACTCATCCAAGTACAGTACAACCATTACGATCAACTGACAATAATCAGGTAGCTGTAACCAACACTATCCAAGTACACAGGCCAACTATTGGATGATCAACTGACACATCAGGCAGCTGTAATCAACACCATCTACGTACACACAGTACAAATCCATTGGATGATCAACTGGACACATCAGGCAGCTGTAATCAACACTATCCAAGTACAATACAACTATTGGATGACCAACTGGACACATCAGGTAGCTGTAACCAAAACTATCCAAGTACAGTACAACTATTGGATGATCAACTGGACACATCAGGTAGCTGTAACCAACACTATCCAAGTACAGTACAACTATTGGATGATCAACTGGACACATCAGGTAGCTGTAACCAACACTATCCAAGTACAGTACAACTATTAGATGATCAACTGGACACATCAGGCAGCTGTAATCAACACTATCCAAGTACAGTACAACTATTAGATGATCAACTGGACACATCAGGCAGCTGTAATCAACACTATCCAAGTACAGTACAACTATTGGATGATCAACTGGACACATCAGGCAGCTGTAACCACCACTATCCAAGTACAGTACAACTATTGGATGACCAACTGGACACATCAGGTAGCTGTAACCAACACTCTCCAAGTACAGTACAACTATTGGATGATCAACTGGACACACCAGGCAGCTGTAATCAACACTATCCAAGTACAGTACAACTATTGGATGATCAACTGGACACACCAGGCAGCTGTAATCAACACTATCCAAGTACAGTACAACTATTGGATGATCAACTGGACACACCAGGCAGCTGTAATCAACACTATCCAAGTACAGTACAACTATTGGATGATCAACTGGACACATCAGGCAGCTGTAACCAACACTATCCAAGTACAGTACAACTATTGGATGATCAACTGGACACATCAGGCAGCTGTAACCAACACTATCCAAGTACAGTACATCTATTGGATGATCAACTGGACACATCAGGCAGCTGTAATCAACACTATCCAAGTACAGTACAACTATTGGATGATCAACTGGACACATCAGGCAGCTGTAGCCAACACTATCCAAGTAGAGCACAACTATTGGATGATCAACTGGACACATCAGGTAGCTGTAACCAACACTATCCAAGTACAGTACAACTATTGGATGATCAACTGGACACATCAGGTAGCTGTAACCAACACTATCCAAGTACAGTACAACTATTGGATGATCAACTTGACACATCAGGCAGCTGTAACCAATACTATCCAAGTACAGTACAACTATTGGATGATCAACTGGACAAATCAGGCAGCTGTAACCAACACTATCCAAGTGCAGTACAACTATTGGATGATCAACTGGACACATCAGGCAGCTGTAACCAACACTATCCAAGTACAGTACAACTATTGGATGATCAACTGGACACACCAGGTAGCTGTAACCAACACTATCCAAGTACAGTACAACTATTGGATGATCAACTGGACACATCAGGCAGCTGTAACCAACACTACCCAAGTACAGTACAACTATTGGATGATCAACTGGACACGATTATACCAAAACATATACCAAAAAGCCTTTATTATGTGCCTAGATCATTAACATTATGGCACAATTACTCCTGATCCTCATCAATAGCATACTGATTCTCATCTGGCACATCCTCGTCATTTTCATCCTCAGTAGACGCCTTCCTATTGAATGGGTTGTTGCATTCAAGTCCTCCTCCACAGGCAGAAAAGATGGTGCATGCAACTTGACGTCCAGTACATCTGCAGTTGTTGCCTTAACAGGGTCGCTCTGACTCACAACCGCGTCGTATGAGCTTGAGTACAGACTCAGGAGCAAGGGGTACTCCCCCAACAACAGTGCGAGGATATAGGGCTTTGTTGGCATGGTCTGTCTCCCATCCGAACTCTACTGGGGTGAGGGGAGGGGGTCCGATTCTTGGGCTCCATACCACTGTGAAACCTGGTAATGGCATCTGAGCACATTCTGGACACATGCCTGAGTTGTGGGAGAGAGCATAGTTTGGGGGCATAGGCAGTAATCGTTCCAGTTTTCAACGTCCACAAGCGCTGATGGCCCTCTGTCATAGAGTCACACTTCAGCTTGCTACCATAACATACAACCATACATGCAGTTACCTCCTTCTCGATCTGCTCCATATTACCATCAACTTTACCGATAGTGTCGAGTTTCAATCCCGTCTTTGTTACTGAAATGGCAGTTACCTTTCCAACTCCTTAAGTATCACATCCACTTATGAGTTGCATTGCAAGAACCTGTGGTGAAATGATATCGGAGTGTTTCTTCACAGTTGCTGGGATGTCGACACATGTTCGGCCATCGATGGGAGACTGCATGATCATGGGACACTGCAGGTTTTGGGCTGCATAATGGTGGAGAAGTAGTACAAAAACATCCGTGTATTCAGCAACGACAGAGACTCTTGCCTGAGGATCCTGGCCAGTGAAAATGGCCTGCTGGGTCAAGATGATGTCTGCCTCCTCGTGTTTAGAAGCTAGCTGCAAATGAGGTTGTTTTCGCCCTTTGAACACTAGTCGGAAATGCATCTTCTCCGGTCACCACAAGGTGATGGTCCTGTGTGACATTTTGAGGAAGTCGTTATCGTTTAGGATTTGTTCACATAGCAAGTGGTTCGATTGCATGTTGTTGTGCATACATTTCAGCACTGAATCACGGGGTGGAAGTGGTGACTTCAGATTGAGTTTAAGGGCCATTGAAGACGTCGTGGCTGGCGCTGCTCGGATGCTGCTCTTGGTTGAGTAGTCCAGGTACCTGTCAAATGCGACAACGTCGCTTTCAACGAGTTTGTAGGCCAACCAGACTTTGAAGCCTCGAACAAACGTCTGGACTGAGCCATTCGGAGGCCAATCAATTGTCCAGAGAGAGGCGTAGACATCAATGACCGCAGTCGGATAGCCCAAAGCCCTCAATGTGACTTCCACAGCAAGGTTTTTCTTGAGCGTTGATTTGCCGGCCGCCACTCTCATGCTCCCATATGGATGGAACATGGAGGGTTGGTAGGCTGCCAGCTCGGTTGAGAGTACTTACGGTAAGTTAAGATCTCAGTTGCTGACTAGAAGACTTATGACTCTGGCGTAGATGGCCTCCTGGTCCAACACTTTGTGCTCTCCAATCGAATGAAAAAAACATTGTTGTGTGAGCGAGCTGTGTGTCAATACAGACTTGTGGGTAACGGTATTGAAAATAGTCACGGACAAAAAAATAATGTGCGTCGTATCCTTTTTTAAATTACAAAAATGGGAAATCTAGCAACAGTCTAATATACCTTATACATTAAACCAAAAAGAATAGAAGGAAAGAGGCAACACTCACACTAAATATCGGTCGAAAAATGAAGCCAGGGCAATTAGTGGCGTCACCCGGCGGTTATCTAGGAGAACTACGTAGTGGAGCTATCTTTTCAATACTGTGGCATATCGACTTCACTAAAACAGCACACAAATCATTACGCCTTTGCATTCGTGTGTACGCAGACATAAGCTGTTTTGAAGGCAATTATTTATTCTTCAAATGGGCTCTCGTATTTATAATGTTTAAAATAAAATATATTGGACGCAGGTGCCCGCCGTATGCTGATGTCACGGCTGTAGGTGCTCGCCGTATGTTGCGTCTACTCACCTGTTTACATATGCGACAACTACAGGACTTTCCTATTTCTCACACTTGAAGTTGTGAAGTTGTTGTTATTCATCTTCAAAAAAGCATGGAGCGAAATGTTGATGAATAAGTTCAACACATAATCTTTCAGCGTGCACAATCCGGCAGGACAGACAACTGAGTCTTCGGGTATTTCTTTGACGAGATTACGGCGCAGTCTACTTCGGACTTTATCCATATGTAGAGCGTGGTTTGTCTTCTTGAAAGCACGCTCCATATGTTGAACTGTTGACGCTAGTTCCTTACTTGGAGTTACAAGTTACATACTTTGTCACGCACTTTCCTGGCCATGTCCCCTGCTATGTATGTCAATGTGTTTTCTTCCTCAATGGAGAGGTATTCCGTCTCAACGTTGAAATAAATGTAATTTATCTTGTTTGAGAGAAAACGGGCAGGGGATCATCTTCATCGGCGGTGATGTGTTGACATGCAATACTGAAAGACTTGAGGTTGAGAAGAAAAGTGTCCCCGTCTTCCCTGCAGTTGCTCTCTTGGCTCTGCAGTATAATAGAATCAACCATTACCTGACGAAGGTAGAGTCGGAACTGCTCAGCTGAAAGGTTGTCACAATGGCCACCCTTACCCCTGATCACAGCAAAGAGGCTCTCTAAGCAATCTTGATTTAGCTGGCTAGTTAGGAGAAACTTTGCCTGAAAATTGATGTGTAAATCGTCCCACAGCGACAGAAGACTACGAATGGTCATCAACCATGTGGGTAGACGTGATAGTTTACGCGTGCGTCCAGACTCAAGTGACACAAGCCACTCTATGGTAGACAGAAGAAACTCCTTGTGCCCAGATGTGTTTGACAAAGCAGGTCTGATATGTTGTTTGTGCTTGAATGTCTTGCTGTTGAAACAGTTAAACAGACGGTCCATACGTTCCAAGAACAGTGCTATTTCTTCTGCGTCCTCAAGGAGTGACTTCAATGTACCCATTGTAGAAATACCAGCAGAGTGAGAAAAGACTTGGGTCGCATATTTAACTCGCAAAGCCGGAAACGGCCGGGGCAAGTCAATGTGCTTGTGTGTCAGTTTAGGAACGGTAAGCAGAGCATTTCTGGAATCGATCAGGACAAACTGACGAATGTAGCTCCACTTCCTGCTTTTCTCATATCTTTTGAAGCCTGTTTTTTTAAGGTTGTTCCTCGTGTTTTTAGCTGATGAGGTGGGTCGTACATGACATAGATCTTTTTCTCGTTTTGGAGGAAGAAAGACTTAGAAGTGCCTCAAGTGTCTTTCGATTATTCGACCATTGCTCACATATGACCACTTTGATGTCCAAACCAACGCTGGTCATCTAATTCATAGTCGTAACGGAATCTCGTCCATTTCAAATGACGGCACTATTTGTTGACATTCTCATAACACCAGTTGAAGTACACAATTATCTAGATTATAGTTTATCACAAACGCCCTAAATAGTGAACGTAAACTACAAAAACAACTTGCTAGACTCTCTCTTCCTCCACCAATTGTTACATATACAACTGTAGGTGAACATTCAATTCTTCTGTAGTCTAGTGTACGCGTAGGCTGGGCGCGTTGAGCAAGTGAATTCTTCGATTTATTTCATCAGTTATAAAATATAAAAAATGTCAAAAATTATCTATAACACAACCATGTTCAATTGTTTGTACATTTCAGCATATTTCAGAAACCAAAAAAACACATATTGGGACATTTACTTGTAGAATTGGAACAATTCGGTGCGTTGCACCAAGAGGTGCTGTTATGTCTCTGTAGTTATCTTAGATAGCCGCCCGAGGGCGCTGTCGCACGCCAGCTTCACTAAAAACAGCGGAGTGGTGCCTCTTTCCTTATATTCTTTTTGATTAAACTAACGGAAACGTATTACTTTAATATGGATGCCTCGTAAATTATGCGTTTATGGATGAGTTTTCAAAGAGAACTGAGAACACACACAGCCTGGTTTGGCCTACCAGGCATACAAGATTACCCCTTATGAAAACATATATTTGAAGAAATGTCACATTTTTCCATACGCCTACACTATAAGATACATGTTTTACACTGCGCAGTAAAAAGAAATTTGGTGTCTTGTGAAATATAACTTTCTATTGACATTCTTATACCTCGTACAGGAATTGATGGTCTAAAAGTATAATGAATCAAATGCAGAGTGGGCTGTATTACGTACACATTATTTTGCAGGTCGTGTTTATCATAATGACACAGATTCGTGGAATGGAACAAGGTGACAAGATTGTGACAAGTGCATCATACCGAAGAGTCAGAGATCACACAGTTTGACGTATTAAAGGTTTAGCTATGGCATTATAAAGATTCTATGACACCAAATGGCCTTGGCCTTTGCCTTAGTATGTGACTTTTACCTTCAGGTGTACAGATGATGTAGGTATTTGGATTCGTCATCATCAAAACCATATGAAAGACGCTTTGTTTACTTTGCTGCATCTTTAACGCTCAAATTCTAAAACATTTTAAGGGTTTCAGGACCTCAAATGACCTTGATTTCGACCTATTTTACATGACCTTATCTTCTAAGCATCGCCAAACATACCCCCAGTGAACTTAGCAACCTGAAAAAACATGATTTTGACACCAACATCATAATTCTATCTCATATAATTCTAAAGTTATTAGAATGTTATGGAGTTTTGGTGTTTCGGCAGTAATTTTTAGCAGCCTTATTTTTTTCTGCAATAAGAACTCGACCAATCTTGATGAAAACCTCAGAAATAGATTCCTTGCCCCAAAAACCTATGTCTAGTCCCCAAGATCACTTTCCTAAGTCAATTCGTTCAGAAGTTGTCTTTCTATCATTTCGGCGGCCATCTTGTCGGCCATCTTGGGTTCTAAAAAAGGCAAGCGGGTGTGAAGTCCATGCCCAGCTGGTTTTGTTACTCGATGACATGGATTAATAACAAAATGCAAAGACATTATTTTAGGGAGGCATTACAAGGTTTTGGAAAAATATGGTGTTCTGCCACTGGACTATATGGTTCGAACTAAATAGTTGCGCATGTATTTATATTCTGGCCAAATATTCTAGAAATATTACTTTATACTAGCTTACACCCACCAACCGAGGTGACCGTATTGGCGGGACTAACATCCTATACTTCACTGTTCTAGGTGACCTTACTGGCGAGGTGACCGTATTGGCGGGACTAACATCCTATGCTTTACTGTTCTATGTGACCTTAATGGCGAGGTGACCGTATTGGCGGGACTAACATCCTATACTTTACTGTTCTAGGGTGACCTTAATGGCGAGGTGACCGTATTGGCGGGATTAAAATCCTATACTTTACTGTTCTATGTGACCTTAATGGCGAGGTGACCGTATTGGCGGGACTAGCATCCTATGCTTTACTGTTCTAGGGTGACCTTAATGGCGGGGTGACTGTATTGGCGGGACAAGCATCCTATGCTGTACTGTTCTAGGGTGACGTTAATTGCGAGGTGACCGTATTGGCGGGACTAACATCCTATACTTTACTGTTCTAGGGTGACCTTAATGGCGAGGTGACCGTATTGGCGGGACTAACATCCTATACTTTACTGTTCTAGGGTGACCTTAATGGCGAGGTGACCGTATTGGCGGGACTAACATCCTATATTTTACTGTTCTATGGTGACCTTAAAAGCGAGGTGACCGTATTGGCGGGACTTACATCCTATGCTTTACTGTTTTAGGGTGACCTTAATGTCGAGGTGATCGACCGTATTGGCGGGACTAGCATCCTATGTTTTACTGTTCTAGGTGACCTTAATGGCGAGGTGACCATATTGGCGGGACTAACATCCTGTGCTTTACTGTTCTAGGTGACCTTAATGGCGAGGTGACC
>CM034538.1:27699524-27737662 GCA_020002185.1 Paraescarpia echinospica | reverse complement strand
ATCTGGTGTTGTTGTCACGAGGACGCCGCTTTCCACCAGATAGAGCGCTGCCTTGGGTCCCAACAGAAGTAACACGCGTGAGCAGTCTCCCCCACCAATGCCCGCAGTAGACAAGTGCCAGACCCCCACTAATGCCCGCAGTAGACATGTACCAGACCCACACGCGTGTCGGTTTAGCGCAAAACGACGACACGTGCAAACACTTCACATTTTGACCCGTGGCGGCTCGGTGCAAACGCCGCAGTTTCGTTCATGAACGATAATTATTCCGCTTATAATGAGGAAAGCGTGTTCTTTCCTCGCATCCGACACGTATGATGCTATAACGGTATTACGAGTGCACGTCCACGCATTTGCGCCATTGATCGGCGCAATAAAACCGGCGTACTACGGCAGCGCAAGCGCTGGGCCGGTCGTCCTAACGAGAACATTGCGGTTATATCACTTGAGCGAAACGTGCGGGAAAAAGTGTCGGAGAACATAAAACATTACGCAGGAATCCGGCGTATCTTTGAAGAAAGTGTAAACCTTTTAACGTCAGCTGAGCGTGGCGTAGCAAAAGGTATCGGGTAAAATGGCAACCAGCAACCGGAAGCGGAACAAGTACTCGGTGCATTGAGAAGGTAGATTGGCGTTGAGACGGGCGCCAGGTGTACGGAGGAGTGCCGTAGGCCCGCCATGTCGACAGGACGGATCATATTCGCCTTGGGAGCGTGCATTCCTCGCCTGACCCGTGGTCGAGCAACCATACACGCTGCCTGCCTTGATCCAGGCGAATCGGTCTCATTCAGACGGTTGCCTGGTGGAGTCGTCGGACTGGTGTCAACAACAACTACTACTACGATGACGACGACGACGACAATAATAATAACACCAATAATAATTATAATAATCAAGACAACGACAATACTATATACTACTACTACTAATAATAATAATACTAATAATAATAACACAATCGACGACAATAGATGTACTATCAATGATAACAACACAATGATAACAGCATCAGCGGCGGCAGCAATAGCAGCAGTAACAACAACTATAGCAACAACAACTACAGCAACAACAACTACAGCAACTTTACACTATACGGCTTTACTGCTGCAACAAATGACTCAACACCACAAAACACAACAGAAGACAAACACACGTCTGCATACAAACCCACAGCATACACAACCGTCATCAATCGTCACGCCTTTATTCGTCACGTCATGACAAAAAGATGCGCCGTCAATTGCTACGCCTATATTAATCATGTTATCAGAGAAACGATCTATGTCGCTTATCCTCGCGCCTACATTACTAGTATTGTGCCAGCAACGAACTAGTAACGGTATGCCTTCATTAGTCATGTTGTGACGGTAAACACTTATGTCGCCAATCCTCACGCCTACATTAGTCATGTCTGTTATGACAGAATAAAAACGTTAGTCGTCAATCGTCACGCCTGTATTTGTGATATTGTGACAGTAACGAAGTACTAATGATACGTCTTTATTAATCGTGCTGTGACTGTAACTTTACGCCTATACTAGCCATGAAAGTAAATGTGTGTGTTGCTGATCATTACACCTACACAGCAGTCATGTTATGAGAGTAACGATTCATGTCGTCAATCGTCACACGTCTCTAGCTATTAGTCAATCTATCACACTAAAGTCGATGTCGTCAATTGTTGCGTCTACGTTACCATGCCATAACAGTAACTATATGTACGTCATCAATCGTCACGCATGCTGTAACCACGCGAGTGTCTTCGAGTATCGTGAACTTATAAATACATGACGATTGACTGCATCCATCCTGATTGTTACAACGCGCTTATTCTAAACGTGTTTCACGATAATCTTGATTCGTGCCGGCAGTCTGGTAGACACAGCTCGTATCGTCATACGTGTTACAAATAGTACTACAGTTCGTGTCGTGTGTCGTTACTCACAGACTTGATATATAGCTGCATGCCACACCAAAGCAATATTTAGCGCGATATCCAGAAAATGCACATTTGCAAATAAAAGGTCGCGATGAATCTCCATAACGTCAACCACTATTAATTGCCCGTGTTACATATCGGTGTGTACGCAGAGTGATTTGTACATCCTGCCGGGTGACTTGCGTGTCTGAGCAAGCACCTTTCGCATATGACTATGTAAATTTTAGAAATAACACGGCACGTCGAATGTAAGGGCATCATACATGGATGATTTATATACCATCTGGGTACAGATACATGTTGCGATGTGTTACCACGTGCATAATAAATGTACGAGGCACGAGGGTCACCACTCATATACGCGCATTGCTACATCACTTGCAAACGAACTGCCTCCTAGGTGTTTATCACACCCCGATCGGAAAGTAGGTCCAGCTGCAGGGAGCAAGATCCTGTGGGTTACAGGTGGAGAACACAACTCTGTGAGTCTATGATATGCTACATGTTTACCCCTGTATGTCATATTTGACTCCCCCGATACATACTTCAAATAGAAGGGACCGACGAGTTTTAATGTTTCTTGTGAAAGAAACAGACACAGCGGAGAGAAGGAAATTGCCCAAGTTTCAAAACGGCAATGGATGCCTTCTGAAATATGACAGTTTTCACCCAAGGTACAGACTCCAGACAGAAGGTACCAACAGGTTTTGTTGTTCCTACTGGCGAGAGACATAGCGGGTAGAAAGAAATAACCCAGGTGTCAAGACGGCAATGGCTGCCATCGAATCATGGACCTCTCGACCGAGAATTCTGCGTTTTCCCGCTGACATACCGCGTCCTACTAAGAACATTGTGACACCAAAGTGCTAAGAACACACCAGAAGATCTTCAAGTGTGCATGCTGTAACGCGTTGTGAGAAACACGACGCGAATCTCGTTGCACCATTGTACTCGACGCTAGAACGCAGCTTCTCCGCGATGAAACGATATATTTTATGCAGTGGGGGGGGGGGGACACACAAAAACACGTCTTTCCCATGACGACTCGGCCTCCTACACTGCTTTGTGAGTCTCGCCACGAATATGATGGAACGTCTAACGACAGCAGGCTTCCGACGAACAATAAGTATTTCACGCCTCGAGTGCGGGATTGATGGCGTGTAGATATATCTATGTATATGTATGACACGGCCTACCTCACGGTACCGTCAACTTTAAATCTCACAGGAACGGCCGTTGGTGTCGATGTTTATTTGTTTGTTTGCTTGTTTGTTTATGTTACGCTGACGGGTCTCCGGCGATGCAATAACTGTCGTGTTGTTTGTTTGATTGTCGGTTGGGTCGGTGGGCAACTCGACGCCGTATCGTCTTTGTCGTCTCTTCAATTTGTTGTCGCATTGTCGTTTGAAGATGTTCAGGGGAAGTTAGGCTGGAACGGACAGCAGGAGAAAAGGCACACCAAGAGCCGCATGAACAAACAACGGCAAGGCATAGAGGGGAACACGAAATACGAACATCTAGTCGGAACAGCACAGCACATACAGGAGTAGCGATCCATCGTATAGCCGACCTTCGGATAACAGATGGCACCTAATAATGATGATGATGATAATGATGATGATACCGCTTGCAATCAGTCGCGTCTGTCAACCCATTATTATCGTCCGTCCCGTTGATGGTTTCATCAATTCGTCGTCATTCCGCTCACCGAATGTCATCCCGTCAATACTCCACAATCCCGTCGTCAACATCCCTCCCAGATTCGCGAGTGCGTAGAGCCGCAGGATTAATTAAGCAATAACCCGACGCGGCGTCGTGTCGTGAGTAAACACACGCACAAATTATCGCCGTAATATCATCGGTGTGTCCGCGAAAACACCGTTCAACGTGCGCAATTCAGACAAGCATTACGACCCCGCTTAGCCCCGACTCAACAACACACGTATCTGTTACCTCGATAATTCGCGTTGACGATCCCGGGGAAATGGAACTCCGCTCAAAGACTGCACGCGTTCGTGCATACACGCGCGACGTACGTGACGCGTGCCCCGTATAGTACCCGAGGAAGCGTTATACGTCTGCAGTGCAATGCGGTCAACATCACGTAGCCGGCGGTGCGACGTCGGCAGCGCTATAGACAGTCGACGAATGCTACGCGCGGTACGATTGTTTAACTGACTGCGCTGTCAGCTATTATCGCGACATGTCGAGTGGTCTGCTTACACGTGCGACATTGCTCAAGGCGGCAACATGATACGCCTCGCTAAACCAGAATTATGTTTTTGGGGTCATGGTTCGTTGTCAACGCTTGTCACCTCCGTAGGCGACACTCCATATTCTGTTTTATCCCAGCTATGGGTTTGCCGTAAGCGCAGAACAGCGATGATGCATGGTGGGTAAATACATGTGTACCGTACGCATGCGATCGTGTCGAGTAATTTGCAACGATAACAACACGAACATAAGGCAATAATGCGGGAATTAAAGCAATCAAGCACGGTCCGAGCCAAACCAACCCTCGAGGCGAGTCATCGAAGCAGTTGCTCAGCTAATTAACATTTAAACCGTTTTATTGATTTAATATCGCGACGGAATGTCCTAGTTAAATCAGTCATTCGCATTTGGCGCGTGGTTAGAGGAATTACCATCTGGGCGGCGCCGTAATTGTTGATGTTGTAGTCCGTCTGTTC
Organism: Paraescarpia echinospica; assembly: GCA_020002185.1. Taxonomy (NCBI): domain Eukaryota; kingdom Metazoa; phylum Annelida; class Polychaeta; order Sabellida; family Siboglinidae; genus Paraescarpia; species Paraescarpia echinospica. The sequence continues at coordinate 27,733,033 of CM034538.1, read as the reverse complement.
GAGCACGGGTTAGAGACAGGAGCTGCTCTTTGATGTTTGTCACGTCACCGACCTGTCGTAGTGTTTTCGGCAGATCCAATCATTTTCATTTTCCAGACAATCAACATCATTTCTCGCACAAACAAACGAGCTGGAATCTGTGTATTCCATCACTAACACGTGCATATGCCACCAGCTAGGTATATGAACTTTAAGTGTGCGTGGCGTACCATTTTCGTTTAGCGGACTATTTTTCAGTGTGCGTAAAATCCAAACGTGGACATACCTTCTTAAAATCACTCGTACTTTATTTGTGTCTTGAGCCCGGAAGTCAACCGATTATCTGCCCCCCCCCCCCTAATTAAGCATCGTATAAAAGGACTTGGGGTTGGACAGATACTACAAATGCTATAAATAAAATGATTGTTAAGCGAGATTAATTACCTGATATACTATCAAAATTACGAGTATGCTGCACGTAAACGACAAGACGACAACAAATGAGCTGTCGTCGTCGTTTTCGTCATCGTTGTCGCCATCTTCGTCGTCGTCGTCTTCGTCGCTGTCTTCGTCGCCGTCGTCGTCTTCGTCGCCGTCTTCGTCTTCGTCGCCGTCTTCGTCGTCGTATTCGTCTTCGTCGCCCTCTTCGTCGCCGTCTTCGTCTTCGTCGTCGTCTTCGTCGTCGCCGTGTTCGTCTTCGTCTTCGTCGCCGTCTTCGTCTTCGTCTTCGTCGTCTTCGTCGTCGTCTTCGTCGTCGTCGTCGTCGCCGTCGTCTTCGTCGTCGTCGTCGTCGCCGTCTTCGTCTTCGTCGCCGTCTTCGTCTTCGTCGCCGTCTTCGTCGCCGTCTTCGTCGCCGTCTTCGTCGCCGTCTTCATCGTCGTCGTCGTCGCCGTCGTCGCTGCCACCGTCACCGCCACCGCCGTCGGCGACTTTGTCTTTGTCTTTGGTGTTGGCCCAGTGACAATGCGACGTTCTCCCTGTCGCCGTCCGAAGATCGTATCGGCGGCGACCGCGACTCGGGAGACAAAGCAGTTGTTAATCTGGCGCCGGCGATGATGGATGGCAAGCTGCTGGGGTCGCGGCATCACCCAGGGCCGATGCCGGGGTCGTCGGACGGCCTGTCCCGGGGCCGAGGCACTTGGTCGGTGCCGAGGCTCGGGGCCAGTCGTTGGTCAGAGGCGGGTGCTGGCTGGACTAGTTGCGACCCACCAGACTGCCAAGGCGGAGAATGGGGGCGTCGAAATAACCGCTTAGTGAGTTCAATAAACGTGTATTGTGCAGGTTAATCGGTAGAAACAGCTTTATGTTCAGTGCGGCGTAAAGGCCACCCGAGATCAGGTCTGTGCTTAACAGTGATCGGCAACACCTAATATCGGGCAAAGCAACGTGATATCGCTCTCCGTCTGCCTGCTGCCTCCTCCTGCTCTCCTGCCTGTCTGCCTCCTCTTCCTCCCTCCCAACCTGCCTGCCTACTCCGTCCCCTGTCCTGCCCTCTCCTCTCCCCTCTCTCCGGTCTCCTCCTCTCTCTCTCTCTCTCTCTCTCTCTCTCTCTCTCTCTCTCTCTCTCTCTCTCTCTCTCTCTCTCTCTCTCTCTCTCTCTCTCTCTCTCTCTCTCTCTCTCTCTCTCTCTCTCTCTCTTTCTGTCCGTCCGTCCGTCCGTCCGTCTTTCCATCCCTCCATCCATTCACCCCCTCTCTCGTACCAAAACATCACTAGAAAAACAACCTTTTGTCTTATTCGTTTCATGAATAAGAACAACTGTGAATGACAAGGACATGATTTGACACAGTTCGTCTTTATGCTTACGACTTATGTTTTTTCACGTGTCTCCGAACCGTGAGAAGTCTACGTTCGGTAATGTCAACTGAGTCTGCTATCGTTAACCTGGTGTCCTTCTAGCAGCATGCATGCCTTATCCTGTGCTCGTTTCTTTGCAAAACAATTTATTTTGCCGAGTGCTCAGCGTGACGTTTTGCAGCGTTCACAGGCCGCAAATAACGTAAACACTGCGTGGAGAAAAGAGAGATGGCTCACCAAACGTTCGACCGTCCATCACGCCTGCCTGCGGACGGCCGCTTGAAGCCTCAGAGGGGAGAGAGAGAACGGCCAAAAACCTCGACAGCCGATAGCTCAATTCGCGGCGTGCGAGGCGAGCTTTGCCTTCGACGTACGTGGATAAATACGTCTGGCAAATACGTCGGCAGCTGGTCGAGACGTTTGACGAGAACTCGTTGCTGTTGTGTGACGTACGACGTAGCATTTTCCGTCGGACGTCATGTGGGCCGCACTCGCGAGGCGAACTACGTGAACCAATGTCTTCATAGGTGGAAACAAGGCGTTGACCGCACTGAGCAATGCCATTAACGTGGCTTGCCTCACTATACCCAGAGTTGGTGGCATCGTAGAATGATAAGATACAGCAATTCAAACACATTGGCCGATTTCTCCGAGTAGCACACATTTCCGTGTAGCACACATTTCCGAGTAGCACACATTTCCGTGTAGCACACATTTCCGTGTAGCACACATTTCCGTGTAGCACACATTTCCGTGTAAATTGTGTATGGTTTCAGCAAAGAATAATCACGACCGTCACAAGTGTGCCAGTTGGAAAAACGGGGAGCCTTTGGACTGGGTTCAATGTTATAGCATCTGTGATAACATAGACGTGGCACCTCTGCCCTAAAGGCTCGACTGTCTCTTGTTTCTTGTCCGCTCCTTTCTGTCATGTTCTGGTTTGTCGCACCTCTGAATTTCAGTCTCTCGGGTATTTATACACACATATATTAGGTTTTATTATTTTTTATTATTATTATTATAATCATCATCATTATCGACGTCATTATTATTATTATTATTATTACATAATCGATTACAACTGATAATAGTCAAGAACCTTTTGTTAATGCCGGCATGGTGTGGGCGCGCGCTCGCACACGCGCGCGTGGGTAAGTGCGTGCGTGCGTGAGCGCGTGAGAGCGAGCGAGCATTCGTTCGTTCGTTTGTTCGTGGCACGTGTGTGTATGTGTGCGCGCGCGCGTGTATATATATATATATGTGTGTGTGTGTGTGTGCGTGTGTGTGCGTGTGTGGGTGTGTGTGCGTATGCGTGCGCGCGTGTACGTACGAGCGTGTAAACATTCATCAAGAAAATTAGCCACGAGTGCGTGCTTGCACGTCCATGACAGATATTGTTACTCCGTTTTCGTAGCATAATGGCTGGTGCCGCAGTCGTACACAATTATCCCCCCTCCTCCCGGGACTATACACAATAATCAAGGCGGCGTCTGGGCATTAGCTACGGCCTTGCGGGTGACAGGTTACCGCCGAGGGAACAATCACAGAACGCTGCGAGAATCCGACTCCAAACCAGTTTCTCAGTGCAGATCAGTAGGCATACTGCTTCGCCGTAATGAAGCGAAACAACGTCAGTTAAGTGATTCCACACAGCGTGAGCAACGTTACGATTCTCATCTAATATTAACAACAAAAACAGTACATCTTTACGTATACAATGTACAATATACAAATCCACAGTAGCGATTTCGTCCATTTATACAATTCCGTTTTCAAGAAAATCAACACGACAGTTGCTGCCCGTGTGTATCGCCCAACAAGCTGGATTCTGTCTCCTTACACAGGAGATCCGTCCAACTAGCGACTAGACGTGAAAGCCAGGAACAGAAGTTATTAAAATGTGCAAATACGCCCTTTTCTCTCTTCGTACATTTATTCAGGTTGCAAAAGTCGTCGAAATCACTGGCACTTTTTCGTCCTCCGCGAACGCGGAAGTGATTAAATGATCTATCCCGTTCTCCGCAAAATGTGCGAAAGAGAACTCCCATTAATCTATGCATGGTCAGTTGTCAAACGTATATCATTAACTGCCCGTGTGTTCCTGGAATGCTGCCGGGAGGGCGTGTGTAGGATCACCTCCCGCGGGCCGGGGACACGGGGCCGGGGTCGTGGGCAGGGGACCGGGGTCGGGGACTGGGGTCGGGGGCAGGGGGTCGGGGACGGGGAAACGACACAGGCAACGGACGGGTGAATACTCATTTCTCCATTGGTGACAATCTTAACGTTTTTAATGCTACACGCGAAGCTACTTCCTGGTTTATCTGGAAATAGGTTACGCCAATATATGTTATTTTATTAACCTGCACGAAAACATTCATCAGTTTCTTTCAATTTATTTTCAAGAAATTAGTTTGTTTTGTCTACAGGAATCGCACAGCCACTGACACATCCATGCGCTCTCAAACGTACAAATGACAACTGATGTTCAGTACAGTATCAGTCTGAGTCTAAATAATAAATAATTATGTCAATTTCTCACACAAAAAAGTTTTTAAAATCCGAGAAGGAGGTACCGTCTCAAAATCTACAGATCTTCATTATTTTACCGGAACCCGGGAGCAAAACAATGACTCGACCTCTGTTGATCTGGTACGGGTGAATAGAGTCCTCCATTAGCGTCGATTAAGAGAGACGAGACTGCTACCGAATGAAGAAGACTCGTTATTCACATCATGTTTCAAAGCAAGACAAACGAGTATCGGGCAGACCAAGCCGTTATTGAATGAAGGTGTCACAATTCGCCGTAATCATGATTAGATACGCGACACGATGTTTGCTGTATAATGACATTGTATATAGCGTCGACTATAATTCATTTGACGACGTATAACCACGTCGTGGCGATTATCCTTGGGGGGTTAAGGAACCGTTGCGGAAACAATTAGCGGCTTCACCTGCGCTTTACTCTTCGCTCGGCTTGGACTAAACCGCCGTGAGCGGGTGTTCTTATTGATCGAGAAAGAAGGATTTAGCGGTTAGTTCGATGTGAGCGCTGGTTTTTATTTTGTACTTTTTTTCCGAAAGCCACCGATTAGTTAGACCGTCGTCAACTGCAGAAAATGCTATCTCTTCGAGGTTTGCCAGACGAAATTCACGGAAACTATTTGTAACGTGCTCAGTCGAACTTCAGTTCTTCTGAAACGTCACATATAATGTAGGCGACGCCGTCCCAGTACATACATCAAGCGGGGAGGGTTGCTCCAAGGTTGAGTTGCTCGTGCAGAGCGTCGGCGACGATTACTGCTTGTGGTGGCACGATCGTCACTGTTGTAAACAGTTACAGGATACGTACAACTGTTTTGGCATTTGCGATAAATGTTGGAATGTATAATTTGCAGAACGGAAGGAAGAGAGAGGGCAGCGAGAGGGACAGGGGGGAAGAGAGAGAGAGAAGGCGAGAGGGGAGGTGAAAGGAGAGGAAGGAAGGCATGAAAGAAGGAGGGGGGCGATGGTTGGTGCAAGGTTCACAAACATAACCTTAAAGTTAATCATCATCTCGTCCATTATGTCACTGAATCATGGTCGACGTACTGTCCCTTATTTACAATTTGCTTTCTCCGATTTGGGGGTTGGTGCCTGACAGTCGCTTTGCTATTCCGCGCCACGTCAGCTTCGCGCCATACATAAGTGATGTATATTGGCAGTCAATCAAATGCCATTAGCCGCCAAATAACGCCAGGCGCGCACTTAGACTGACACGAGACAAGCGGATGGCTGCTAGAGTCGACTTTTCGAACAAGACGATTATAATTAACTCAGGTAAACTACATGGTCGGGACGGCGAGCCTAAGCACCTTACTACTTGCTAAAGTTCACAAATTTATTTAATAGTGTTTCGAAACAAAATCTGATACCGTGTTAACAAGAAACGCATCGGGTTCTTTCGGGTAAAATATTATATTTTATTTTACAGCGAGCAAAACATCGCCAAAAGTTGTCTTAAAACCACCGGAACTCCAGTCATTTACCACAAACCAGGAAGTAATATTATATTGATCCGTCCCTACAAGGAATTCTGCTTGAAAAACGACAACTCCGACGACGAACGAAGATGGCCGATAATCGGCGAGCGACCTACATGAACGTGACCGAAGAATATCGAGGTGAATCATCGGCGGCCTTCGGTAAATTCCGTAGCATTTACACAATGTAACACACCATGCAGGCCAACAATCCCGCAGGCGATACGTGGTGTGACTATCTATGTGTAATAGATTAACATAGCTTACTATACTAACGATCTAACCATCTAAGTGCAACGAAGTCGTCACTGCTGTACCACCGCCCGATATACGACGCCGGTTTATGAACATTCATGTTTGATTGACACACGAAGACGTCTTTAGAATCTTAATTGCTACTTTTAACTGTTCGCGCTTTTACAGAATGGTTAAAAATTCGACTCCAAACGGGTGGTTTTTCACTAAGCAGAACAGACTTGATATTTTCTGACGTCTTGCAGCAGATTAGCAGATCATGAGTCATATTGGGACTGTATCATACACTGTTACGGTTCTAGTTGCTACGCGGGTATTGCGATAATGCAGTTTGGCATGATTGTAAAAAACTTGTGTACAAGAGCGATTAATCGTCCAATTTTCAGACGATAGTGTGAACGACTAATCGGACGCGACGTTTCTAGAAAGAAACAAGAAAAGACACGTCTATAGGTTCAGCGACATAACCGGACAAATAGTCGCTCGTATAAAAATTTGGTCAGCGACATTCATATAAATATGTTGCATTATATATAAATAAATAAATAAATAAATAAATATACTTATATAGCGCCAACTCTAGTTAGAAACTATTCAAGGCGCTTTACATGTAAAATAGTAATAAATCCAAAAAGTTATTAATTAAATAAAAAAAATGATATTAAAAACAAATATCTTTAAATATTAGTATTATCATATAATATATATATATATATATATATATATATATACACGATGTCCACAGAGGAAACATAGATAGTCGTCAATACAAGTTTCACATAAGCTAAGTTTATATCTGGGCACAGTTAATAATGTTTAAGTTATATTTGCCCACTAGAACTGACCTGTTCACGAATTGCGGGAAATCTGCCTCCCTGGTAGGCCAAAGTACAGTGACCTTTAAACAAGGGCGCGGTGTTTAGGGACATGGGGCTATCGCACTAAACACAACTAATCACCCACGAATCAGCATAATCATTATCACAAAGTAATATGCGGTGTAATTATCGGCGGGTAATCATTCGGACCAGGCCAGAATCTGACCACACTGACCGCGGTCAGAGTGACGAAGCATGCACGGACATTGCTACGTGGTGAGGTCACGCACTGGATCAACCGAATGAACTGACAACGAACGAACGAACGAACGAGAGAACTATGTATGGTATTGTATGACTGCCGAGTACCGAGTGAATGAATGAGTGTGCGTGTGCGGCCGTGCGTGCGTGTGTGTTTGTATGAGTTTGCGTGAAGGCGCGTGTACGTATACACGTGGATGCGACCCTGGTGATTTCTTCAAATATAACAACACGTGACTATGACAACACCACAGCTATCAACACTTGCAACGAATGCGCAGTTGAAACAACTTCGCCATTTCAAATGCTCCAGTCGATACTTGAAGCCGCAGAAACGACCAAATTCTATATCGCGGCTTACAAACACGGAGGTTAACGACCGTCAGAGTCAAATATTTTCTTGTCATTCTCCATGTGGTTGACAACGACGACACTGTTGAACAGCTGTCTATGTGTACAATGGGTAAAGCGTGTTCACCACTGTTGAACAGCTGTCTATGTGTACAATGGGTAACGCGTGTTCACCACTGTTGAACAGCTGTCTATGTGTACAATGGGTAACGCGTGTTCACCACTGTTGAACAGCTGTCTATGTGTACAATGGGTAACGCGTGTTCACCACTGTTGAACAGCTGTCTATGTGTACAATGGGTAACGCGTGTTCACCACTGTTGAACAGCTGTCTATGTGTACAATGGGTAACGCGTGTTCACCACTGTTGAACAGCTGTCTATGTGTACAATGGGTAACGCGTGTTCACCACTGTTGAACAGCTGTCTATGTGTACAATGGGTAACGCGTGTTCACCACTGTTGAACAGCTGTCTATGTGTACAATGGGTAACGCGTGTTCACCACTGTTGAACAGCTGTCTATGTGTACAATGGGTAACGCGTGTTCACCACTGTTGAACAGCTGTCTATGTGTACAATGGGTAACGCGTGTTCACCACTGTTGAACAGCTGTCTATGTGTACAATGGGTAACGCGTGTTCACCACTGCACTCAGCCAAATCAATGATATCCTGTTTTTCATTCTTTTTAACAGAATCTGTTTTTACCATTCATGTATGATCAACCACAAGTAATCGCCAGCTTTACGAGATGTCATATTTTTTGCCCGACATCCTCCGGACTGCGATGAAGAAAACACTCATCGGGATAATCTGGGCCAGTCAAGGAAGATGACTGAGGATGCGAGATGACAGCAGATGCATAATCTGAGTCCGTAGTGTCTTGTATTTAAACCACACCACAAGTAGGACTCCTGGTTTTCTCACAGCTGTTAACAGCTTAGGCCGGCACGGCAAAGGTAATTGATTTTTGTTATAAATTTTACAAAATGGTACTTTGTATTTAAAAATGAGTATATAATACATACAATAGAACAATTGAAATCTCCTTAAAATTGTCCGTATTGTGCGATGGGAAGCAATGCTCATACACGCGCCTGAATGCAGCGCACGCGCACACATACAACACACGCATGCAGCGCACACACGCACGCACGCACACACACATACACACTCGCACGCACGCATGCATATCCACTCGCATACACAAGCACGCACTCATGCACACACAAATGCACACACACACACACATGCGCGCGCATACACACATCCAAGCAAGCACGCAAGCACGCAAGCATGCAGGCATATCCACTCGCATACACAAGCACGCACGCATGCACGCACAAACGCACAGACACACACTCACGGGCAAACACGCACACAAGCACACACACACGCACGCACGCACGCACGCACATTCAGCAACAGAGCATCCTTCACCTTTGGTATCTCTGCTTAACGTGTCATCAGTGACGAGACAGTGTGTGGAACTAACTGTGCTACGAAGTAGACGTTTATTATTTAAACGATTCTCTTGCTGCGACCCTCTGTAAACTAAACCTAACAAACATGCAAGTTGATCATCACTAACTGTTTCGATCGGTTTTGCTCACACAATTTGCGTGACTACTGCGTCTATCAGCTGAAAACCGAGAACAAAGGACTTTAAAGACGTGAATCCTAATAAAACGTAGATATAAGGCTTACTAAAGACATTAATCCTGATATATAAAGCAGATATAAGGACTAGATGCTGATAAAGAACGATATACAGTCAGTATAGACAGACAGACAGACAGACAGTAGTTTTGACCCATATACATATAACTCAATACGTGAGTATGTAAAAGCATAATGATCACAGAATTGTATATAAATTATTACGTGAGGGTCAGGGAGATTCCCACTAAGGCAAGAAATCCGCTCTCATGGGAGCCACCCAGTCATAATAATGACAAGTCCTGGTGTATAAAAAGTAGCAATAATCGGTCAACAGATTAAGTCAAAACAAGGCCTATAACATGACACCATACATGATAATGGACAACTGGTTATTCATCCAAAGAGGTACACATAAAATATGTATTCCTGTTTGTTATTCACTCATTATGGCAAATATAACAATGTTGTAATGTACATACAGATAGATACGTCTGCAAATAATAATGTGTAACATACCTTGCAAACCCGTGTAAGTTGTGAGTGTAAACTTTATTTTTTATTAAATCAGGTGCATTATTTATAGTATGCGGCAAGGTGTATCTGAGGCTTTGTTTCGCAAATTCGTGTTGTACCCTGATTGTGTGTATATTATATTGCCCACGTGTGTTGAAATTGTGAATGCTATTGTTTTGATGAAGCGGTAAATTTTGAAGGTAAACAGGAAGTTTGTTATGTACGTATTTATAATATAGTTTTAGTTCTTGTGATTTCAATATGTGTTCTACTTTTAACAATTTAAGACTTTTAAACAGTGGTTCGGTGTGAGCAGGATATTTGCTTACACTAATAATTCGAATAAGTTTCTTTTGAAGTTTCTGTATTCTGTCACATTTGTAACCACAAGCAGTAAGGCCGTAGTTTAAGTGTGGCAATATCAGTGTATTGTACAATATAATCTTTATATTAAGAGGTAATAACTGTTTTAGTCTATTCAATACACCTAACGTCCTTGAAACCCTATTTGAAAAGTTGTTCATTCAAAGTTATTCCAAGAAAATTAAATTCTGCCACTCTATTAATAGTAGTATTATCTATGATTAATAATGGAGAAATCACATTTTTTCTTCTGGCTGTTGTGAAAAGCATATACTTAGTTTTGCTTAAGTTTAGAGATAATTTGTTAAGTTTTAGCCAATCACTAATTTTTCCCAGTTCTCTATTTATAGCAACGTCTACGTTTCCATTTTGTTCATATGTTGGAAATGAGTCAAGAGTACCTGACAGGGTAGTATCATCAGCATACATTATAAAGTTAAACTTTTGGCTGGCCTTGGCAAAGTCATTAATGTATACAATAAACAACAGAGGGCCTAAAATTGAGCCTTGAGGTACGCCAGTTGAAATATTACGCATTTCTGATTTTACTTCCTCTATTTCAACATACTGTTTTCTGTCTGTTAAGTAATTTCTAATTAAACTTAATGCTACTCCTTTTACGCCATAGTATTCTAATTTGTTTAGTAATATCTTATGATCCAGGGTATCAAAAGCTTTTGAAAGATCCAGGTAAATATTTATAGGAATTTCATTTCTATCCATGTGTGTTATTATCCTGTCAGTTAATTCAAGAACAGCAAATTCAGTGCTATGTTCCGTTCTAAATCCATATTGGTTTTCGAACAAGAGATTTTGCCTTTTGAAAAAGGAATCTAGTTGGTTGTAAATTATCTTTTCAACTACTTTTGATATAGCTGGTAATAATGATATTGGTCTATAATTGCTGAATTGGGTATTGTCACCTTTTTTAAAGATTGGAATTACTTTAGCGATTTTAAGTTTATCAGGGAAGATACCTGTAGCTAATATTTGATTTGTAATTAATGTTAATGATTTTATCACCGCTGGTTTAGCTAATTTTAGTAATCGTGACGAAATACCGTCATACCCACAACTTGTTTTTGGTTGCATATTAGCTATTGTTTTAAATATAGTTTCTTCGTCAATACTTTCAAAATTAAATGAATTACTGTACTGCTCATTCAGATAATATCTGTAATTTCTATTAGTAGGATTGCCGATTTGTTTAGTCAAATTTGAGCCAATAGTTGTAAAGAATGTATTGAACGTGTTTGCAATAATCATTTTGTTTGTTATAATTTCGTCATTATATATAAACGATTTAGGGAAAGTTTTCTTTTCTCGTGTTCTGGACAGAATATCGCTTATAGTTTCCCAAGTTTTTTAAATATTATTTTTGTATTTATTAAAAGAAGATTCATAATGCAGTTGTTTGGCTGTTCGTATACTTTTTTTAAGTATGCTATTATACGTTATCAGGTTAGTCCGAATTGCTAAATTTTCAGGTGAATCAGGGAGAGTCATTTTGAGTTTCTTATATAATTTGTCTCTGTATCGTATTGATTTGAGCAGGTCAAATGTAATCCATGTTGATTTTTTGTGCTTGTATTTTTTGAACTTAACTGTTTTATATGGCATATGCTTGTTTTTTGCGCATTTGATTAATTCATGTAAAATGTTATAGTTTATGTTTGGATTAGCAAAAGGTGACTGATCAAGTTTATTATAAACATCTGATGAGGTGATTTCATTTATGAATTTGGAAATTGCTTCTTGATTTTGTATGCTAATTTTAATATATTTAGGTGGTGGTTCTTTGTGGGGAACTTTGTTTAGAAAGGTAAAATATGGTTGGTGGTCCGATAATTGTTTCGTTAAAATACCTGATTTTGGTGTTATTGCAGGATCGGTTAATTTACAAAACAAGTTATCTATTAGTGTTCCATTATTATTTGTAAATCTTGTAGGGAGTGTAATATGGGGGTAAAAGCTATAAGATATTAATAAATCAAAAAAATCACCAAAAACCTCTCTTTCGTTAATTTTAAGAAGGTTCATATTGAAATCACCGGCAATAATGATGTCGGATTTTGATTTGTCAAAGGATGAGATAATTGGTGTGAATTCGCTAAAAAAATGTTTAGAATTTTCACTGAGGTCTCTTGGAGGTCGGTAAATATTTCCAATGATAATGTCTTTTAAGAGCCCACCTCCACTTATGTTAATAAATTGTCCTTCCCAATGTTGAAACTGATTTAGGGACAAAATAACTTTGAAATTGTATTTGTTGCTTAAGTATATGAGTAGCCCGCCTTTAGTGCTACAAGTTTTGTCTTGTGTAATGCAATGATATCCATCGATTTGTAGGTGTGATAGATCATCATTATCTGAGAGCCAGCATTCCTGAAAGCATATTACACTAAATTTAAATTTCATCTGGTTAAGTTCCTCTAAGAAGGCTTCAATTTCGCTGAATTTTGCATTAATATATTCTATATTTGAGCTAAGTATACTAAACCGTTCGATATTTGTTTCTGCTAGTAGTTTAAAATTGTCAAGATCATAATATGTCGAATGACGTATTGGTTAAAAATCTTCATCAGCAGCCTCATTTAGCTGCAGTACATTAAATAGAGAATTCACATTAGTACCTCCTTGACACCAGGGAAATGATTCGTTAGCTAGCATTCTTTAAATGAGTAATTAAGTTTGAAGCATATAGCGTAACAACCGACTGTCCACTGTAAACCAAAAGCCTTGTTTTACCATAGTCATACGATGTTAGTATACTCAATGCTGTGTAGCATGTCACCATATCTGTCATCATGCAAGAAATACATGTCTGTGCAACAGTAATAATAAACAAAAAAGAAATGTATAGAAAATACATTATGTACGATATATGTCGTGACCGAACGTATCCGGACCGGTCTTCCCGTTGGTATGACATAATGACAATAGTAATCAGAATACAATTAGCAAGACGAAAAACAAACAATGCGACCAGCTAGTTGGAATTTGCATTATGTGTGCGATAACTAATTAATTGAATTTAAATGGAATCCACTGCAAGTAATTGTATCGTATTATAAATTATGTTAACACGCAGGTAAGTGTGAAAAGTAAACAATGCGTGGAAGCCAGTAGTATAAGGATACAAAGTATGTAAATAATTATGCATAATTCATGTCATACGGAGAAGCAAATTGCAAATTGCATTATTCAATACATTTGTGGAAATAAGTATTAATTAATTGGAGAAAAGACACACATTACAATTAGTTTACAAATTGCATTATTCAATACATTTGTGGAAATAAGTATTAATTAATTGGAGAAAAGACACGCATTACAATTAGTTTCCATTATAAGGAAAGCAACGAGACCATAAACTACAAAAACAAAAACAAACAAAAAATTGCAGGACGCAAGCTGTACCATAACATAATTATAGAAAAGCAAATGTTGCGTCAGTAGCTGGGGATACAGAGAAAGAAAGAAATCGCAGACAATATGTATCCCCTTGCAGCTAGCAAGAGAAAAAAAAACATCGCAACTAATCTATATCATCATAATATACCTGAGAAAAACAATGACGATGATATTACTTCGCAAAGCTGTCTAGGTCTTTGATAACACTGATCTCTTTAATTACACCACTCAGTGTTTTCACCAGTACCCTACCCGAGTACGTCCAGCAGTCGCTTATTTTATTTTCCCTTTTCAGCACCCTCGTCTTGTAGGCCAGTCCTGCTCTGTTCGATGTCAGATCTTCGTTTATAAAGATGGCCTTGTCTTTATCGTTGTCGACATTATGCCGTTTCAGCTGTGTGCGAGCTTTATAAACTTCATCTCGGACTGCCTCGCTACGGAAGCGCACAATGATTGCGCGCTTCCTCATGTTTCCGCTCGTGTCCTTCTTTGGGCCCAGGCGGTGACTACGCTCCAGATGGGCTGCAGTCAGTTTCATCCCCATCTTCTCGTTGATCGTTTGCAGCACGAGTTCATTCGTACTTTCTCCATCCGTCTCTGGAAGGCCCTGGAAGCAGAGGTTGGGACGGCGAGAGTACTGCTCTCGCTTGTCCGCCTCTGCCTCCAGAACGTCCACCTTTTCCATTAATATACAAAGTATATATTAATTATGTATTTTATTTCTAGCAAATTGTGTTATTTTATTTTATTATTACAAAACGTGTTACGTTCTTTTCTGTTTCCTGGCCAAGTGTGTTACTTATTCCGTTACTGCGTTTCCTGTTGCTAAATTTCCTATTACCAAATGGGGCACAACGGAATGGCGAAGGCAAGATCAACGGAACTGGCGAGGGCAAGATCAACGGAATGGCGAGGACAAGATCAACGGAACTGGCGAGGGCAAGATCAACGGAATGGCGAGGGCAAGATCAACAGAATGGCGAAGGCAATATCAACGGAATGACGAGGGCAATATCAACGGAACTGGCGAGGGCAATATCAACGGAACTGGCGAGGGCAAAATCAACGGAATGGCGAGAACAAGATCAACGGAATGGCGAGAGCAAGACCAACGGAATGGCGAGGGCAACATCAACGGAATGGCGTGGGCAATAACAACGGAATGAGGAGGGCAAGATCAACGGAATGGCGAGGGCAATATCAACGGAATGGCGAGGGCAAGACCAACGAAATGGCGAGGGCAAGATCAACAGAATGGCGAGGGCAAGATCAACGGAATGGCGAGGGCATTATCAACGGAATGGCGAGGGCAAGGTCAACGGAATGGCAAGGGCAAGATCAACGGAATGGCGAGGGCAAAATCAACGGAATGGCGAGGGCAATATCAACGAAATGGCGAGGGCAAGATCAACGGAATGGCGAGGGCAAGATCAACGGAACTGGCGAGGTCAAGATCAACGGAATGGCAAGGGCAAGACCAACGGAATGGCGAGGGCAAGATCAACGGAATGGCGAGGGCAAGATCAACGGAACTGGCGAGGGCAAGATCAACGGAATGGCGAGAGCAAGACCAACGGAATGGCGAGGGCAAGATCAACGGAATGGCGAGGGCAAGACCAACGGAATGGCGAGGGCAAGATCAACGGAATGGCGAGGGCAAGATCAACGGAACTAGCGAGACCTTGTGCAAACTCTATAGATGCCATATTTTATCCCAAAAGGGTAAATAATAATGAGTTTCGAGTCATCAACTGTCAGTGTTCCAACGAATTCCGTCAGTACCGGGGGTAGAATGAATTACTTCAGAGCCGACTGCGCATGTACCAAAATATGATGTCGGAACTACACTCGAACACTTTTAGCGGAGATAATGTGTGAGAAATGTCATATAAAACAGCGTACTACGGCCTACGCAATCACACGCTTTCAGCTACGGCCTCACGTGGGCAGATGAATTAACCGGACGAGAAATCATGCGACGGTCCCTCATAAAGACCTATGAATCAACGTCGCGATCGATCAAATGTTACGCGACATCATCCGACGGAGATGACAAATTATAGCTCATAAAAACACGCACGGTTGATCTTTGGCTTAATGTCGGCATAGTAGTGAAGCGGAGGGAAAGACAACGTTCAGTGTGCAATCGTCCATTTGCGAGCCGGGGGACATTATATTCCCCCCCGCGGCAGCCATTATGCAGTGTTCTGCCGTTGTAACTAAAATATTGAATTCCATAAAATATCTGCGCCAATATATTATATTCCAAATTAATCGTGTGGAGCGCAGTGGCGCAGTGCCGCAGTGCCTAGAGCATAGTACGCTCTATCGAGAGAACGCGGGTTTGAATCCTGTGCTGTCATTTCGAACTTTGGGCAAGTTCGTTCACTCTGCGTTGCTCCAGTTCACTCAGCTGTATGAATGAGTGCCTGGAGGAAACTGGTGGATATTTGTATACGAATAGTCTTCGTGCACTAATTGCAGCTGCGTGGCCGAATGCTTCCCAGAGAAGTCGAGATGGTGTTCAACTGAACAGGTCTGCCAGGGAGTGAAGTGTAAAGCGTTTTGAGTAGTCCTAGGGACTGGATGCCGCGCTATATAAGAACTTGCTTACCTTTAGTCGCCTGATAAAAGATGTCGTGTTGCCTAAATAATATGCGCGTACTTTGTGTGACAGTTACAT
This sequence comes from Paraescarpia echinospica, assembly GCA_020002185.1. Classification (NCBI taxonomy): domain Eukaryota; kingdom Metazoa; phylum Annelida; class Polychaeta; order Sabellida; family Siboglinidae; genus Paraescarpia; species Paraescarpia echinospica. The sequence goes on along the minus strand of CM034538.1, from coordinate 27,716,915 downwards.
AGGGAGGAATCTCTTAGTGAGCCTTACGCAATGACTAAAACAAAAAATGTTGTAGACAGCTCGCTGTTTTTGTGTATTAATAACTGCAAAGAGCTATATTTTATTACAGAACCATGAATCGATGCAGCCATGCGACGAATATCAAAAGATATGCATACATTTGAGGCGGGTGTGGGTGTGGGTGTGGGTGTGGGTGTGGGTGAGGGTGTGGGTGAGGGTGTGGGTGTGGGTGTGGGTGTGGGTGTGGGTGAGGGTGTGGGTGAGGGTGTGGGTGTGGGTGTGGGTGAGGGTGTGGGTGAGGGTGTGGGTGAGGGTGTGGGTGTGGGTGTGGGTGTGGGTGTGGGTGTGGGTGTGGGTGTGGGTGTGGGTGTGGGTGTGGGTGTGGGTGTGGGTGTGGGTGTGGGTGTGGGTGTGGATGCTTCTCAAAACGAACGTAGTTTTAGGTGCGCGTAGGCCACCGTTACGATGCGTTACAACACGCGGGGGTCAAAACGTCTAAACATAGAGAGATGACCTATATATGGAGTCCGTCGACACTATTCGTCCACATGATAGTATTTGCGCGCACTCTTCCTTGCCGTATTTGAGAAAGTCAGTTGCACAAAAATGCTTGCACTTTTACCCACTTTGTCTTAAATGTGCATTCTCATTGCAAACTGGAATCTTAGCTTTTTAACAAGATTGCCACCCAGAGAATTAACTCTAGGTGGCAGGTGGACAAGGAAGCCCTTTGGCTTATCGAGAGTCCGACCCTTTTATCTATGTGTATCCCGCCCTTCTGAGGTATGTGTCAATATTATTTTTAAACATATTCACACTACTAACACCCACACAATCAGCAGATAATATGTTCCATTCATTCACAGTCCTTTGTGAAAATGAAAACTTTCTTATATCTAATCTACTCTGCTCCTTTGCTAATGTAACTTCATGTCCTCTAGTCCTTCTATCTTTCTTAACTGAAAAAAAAATTATATCAATATTTTCATAACTATTCAATATTTTAAACACTTCTATCTGATCTCCTCTCAATCTCCTGGTCTCTTTTGTTGTTAAACCGCATTTTTAGGCGTATTTCATAACTACGATCCCTCAGTTTTGGTATCATTTTAGTTGCTCTCCTCTGCACTCTTTCTAGCATATCTATGTCCTTCCTGCGATATGGCCTCCACGCTTGAATACAATATTCTAAATGAGGCCTAACTATTGTTTTGTACAGCGGTATTATTAGTTCTTTTTCCTTATACGTTATGTTTCGCCTAATTAATCCAAGGATTTGATTTCCCTTTGAAGCTGCAATTCCGCACTGCTCTGAAACCTTCATATCAGCACTAATGGTTAACCGTAAGTCCTTTTCTTTTACAGTAATACTTAGTACAGTACCCCCATTGTATATTCTACCTCTTCGTTCCCATGTCCTGTGTGGAGGCATTTACATTTCCCAAAATTGAACAGCATTGGCCACTTTTCAGACCATTTGATCAACCTGTCAAGATCATCTTGTAAATGCTGTCTATCTCCATCACTTTTAATCCTTCTAAACACTTTTGTATCATCCGCAAAGTTCAACACCTTGCTTGTTATTTCATCATCCAAATCGTTGATATATATTAAGAATAATATAGGTCCTAATACTGATCCCTGTGGTACCCCACTTCAGAAGAGTTTTCCAGACTGTTATTTTTTGATTTATTTGTGCTGTCTTTATCTATACCTCCATTTTCAGTCTTTTCTGTGAGTCCCCCCTGCGAATCTAGTTTAAATAGATGCAACCTGTCCCACTGCCAACAGATGCAGCAGGTTCTCTGAGAAAACTGCTGCCCCCTTTCCACTAAGATGGAGGCCATCTCTCATGTACATATCTTCCCTCCCAACAAAGTATCCCCATAAATCTATGAATCCCACCCCCTCTTCTTCACACATCTGCTCAACTTGTGCGTTGATCCTCTTGCAGTTTCTATACGTTGCCCCCCTTCCTCCCATTACTGGCAAAATTCCTGACAGAATAACCTGTTCAACTCTTGTCTTCTTTAGCTTCCTCACTAACTGTCTATACTTCTCTACTATCCCAGTTGTTCCCTCCCTGTCAGCATTATTTGTTCCTACATGTAGCAGTATAGATCCTCCCTTGCCAATACCTTCTCTACCCTGTCAGTCACATGTTCAATCCTAGCCCCCGGTAGACAAACAACGACGTCTTTCCCCTCGCTCAGTGTCTTGTCCGTCTTTCTCATAATGGAGTCGCCCATAAACACCCTCTCTTTCCTCATTGCCCCCTCAATCACTGCCTTAGAATAGCTCCTTCTTCGGTTTGCATCTGTCTGGTTGTTGTCTTTTCCCCCTGTCGTCTTCTCTCCTGTCACATTCTCTTCCGATCCATTCTTTCCTGGCGCTTTTTCTCTTGTCACCTTTCCTCCTGTCAGCGTCCCTTTTATCGACTTCTCTTCTATCACATTTGCTCTCACTTCCTTTCGTCCCTTCATCTTTCGTCCCATCTCATTTTCTTCTCTCCTCTCCCGTCCCATCTTCCCTCCCTCCTTCTCTGCGGTCACTTTCTCCTGTCACCTTCACGCTTGTCACGTTTTCTTTTGTCGACTTTCCAATTTCTTCCCCTCCTCTCAATCTCCTTTCCTCAGTTTTCTTGCCATTGCTATTCTCCTTCAGTCTTGCAGTATTCTCACCTCTCTCCCTGTCGTCTCTCTCCATTCGACCTGCCTCCTTGCTAATTCCAATCTCCATTCCCTTCACAATATATGTCAACCTAACTATCTCCTTCTGCAGACACTCCACCTTCCAACACACAATGCACTGAAAGGTGAATCCTTCCTCCATGATTTCTGCCCATGACTTCCCACAGCCGGACAATGCAAAATCTACCCAGCTGTGGCAGTGATCGCACACCAAGTGTCGCTTTGCCTTCACTTGCCGCTTGGAAGGCGCCATATCCCGATTAGAATTTATTTAATAACTTAACTAACTTAGTCTTTATAAAGACTGTTTCCTGTGTACTACAGCACACTTTATGTTACAGATTTCAATTACACAGCCGACTATTTATCCTATCACGAACGCTAACATTACCGGTAGTGACCTAATTTAAATACAACCAATTACGTTACGTTAGGCTGCTTTATTTATTTAGGTTACGCCGCCCGACTATCGCCCTTGCTTAGTTTTAACAACAATGCTACCCAATCAAAATTTCTAGCAAGTACTGGCTTACACAGATATTATCTTATGTAAGTAGTTTGATGGTTGTTACTTTATCTCCTATATATTCTACCACATAATCAGGTTTGTTAAATCTTGTTTACAACTTATCGAAGGCTAAGTGAGTTACCCTATTATCACTGACAATACTAAGGTGTTCTAAAATACTTTAACTAACTAACTTTAAGCACAACTGCTACTCAATATATGTTTATTGCAACTTTATGAGTGATATTAAGGCAAGAATAATACTTATCAATCTGTAATTCCACTTGTTTATCAACTTTTCTGCACCACCAATTTCTACGATCTATCTCCGCCAAATATAGCCTCGAACAGGCAGTTGTTAGGCTGTTACACCGTCGTGTGGGATCTTTTCAGCTACAATATAACATTACGACATCAACTAGTTACTAACCTTTCTGGTGATTCCACAGAAAAAAACTACATAGTAAATAGCTCAAACGAACTAACATAAATTATAGCAGTGTATACTAGATAGGCTTGCTTTTCGACAACCTGAATTTAAAAGAAGACGACAGAAAACAATCTGAAGTGAGAAGTTACCTTTAATTATACTTCAGGATGAGTCATCTCTGAATCCAGCGCACAAATCTGATTCACTAATTTTAATACGTGTGAAACGTGAGAGCACGACGGTAGCAGCTGCAGCAACAGCCGCGGCGAACTTCAAACAATTGCCACTGAACCATCTCTGGTTGCACTGTGACGTCACAGGCGGTCATGACAGCGTTGGCATTAAAGAGCCCATGACGTTGTTTCTGCAAATTATAATTATTTTTAAAAAAGCAACGGGTAGCCAATACATTGCATTTAAGGTAACACAATCTGCGACTTTACACACGTCAATACATGTGAAAATTTGCCACGATCTCACTGCTGGTTTTTACTTAGGTAACGCCATTTTGTGACGTCAGCGTAGATGTGTTTCCCAAGAGGCGGGATTTCACAGAATGTTACGTCAATTGGAACACTCGTAAAAAATGTACGCATAACGTTGCAAATAACTACGTAATTTTAATTGTACGTAAATATTCTCCCCCGCTGAGGTCATTTCTCTCTCTCTCTCTCTCTCTCTCTCTCTCTCTCTCTCTCTCTCTCTCTCTCTCACACACACACACACACAAACTCTTAAAAAAACTCGTTTGGTAGTTATAGTTGCAAAATTGTTTAATTATTTTGATATCTACATTCTTAAATATTTCGTTTTATTACACACGCTTGCAATAGCGCCGTTCAATAAAGTCGTACAAGACAACCGAAGCTATGCAATACAGCCAAACCTATTTTCTTACATCATGATGCGTTAATCGCGTTCACAATAGAGATAGAGAACACAGTCTTCAGTTGTGAGTTTGAATCGGCTAACTCCAATCAATGCGACTGACCGATTACGTATGTTAGTTGCCTTTTGATACACCTACCGCTAACATGGATTATGAACAAAAATGGCAAAAACAGTGTCGTGTTGCTCATGTCCACGTGTGTAATCCGGTAATGACACACGGGCTCTCGGTGCGACCACTTCGGCTAATGGAGAGCGGAAGTCGCGGACTCGCCAACCGGAACACGCAACCCCCATCTGCGCAGTCTCCCGTCCGGCTCGCGGCATCGAATATCACCGAGTCACCACTTTCGCCGATTCCGTTTTGCGTCTGCGGGAATCAGACCCTCGGTTACGGAATGTATTTTACAATAATAAAGATAAAGGTGCGTTCTTATATAGCGTGGTAACTAGTCCTTTGGACTGCTCGAAGTGCTTCACAATTCACTCCTAGCAAACATGTTCGTTTGAACACCATCTCGACATTTCTTGCAATATTCATCTATACCGCATTAACCTCGCGAAGACCATTCATAAAAAGGTAAGTTCTTATATAGCGCAATATCCAGTCTTAAGGACTGGGAAGCATTCAGCCACGCTGCGATTAATGCGCGAAGACTATTCATACACAAATATCCACCACTGTCTATAGCCAGGTACTCATTCATACAGCTGAGTGAACTGATGCAATGTAGAGTAAACGAACTTGCCCAAGGTTTGACAACGCCGCACAGGATTCGAACCCGCGACTAAGAATCCGGAGCTCTTGCCGCTGCGCTACTGCGCTTCACGTACGTACATTCGTATACAAATGTCCATCCCTGTCTATAGCCAGCTACTATAATGCGCTCAATGCAGTAAACTTACTCTATAGTGATGTGCTTCCATCGCCACGCGCATGCGCCTCTTCAAGACAACATCAACGGGATCACATCGGTTAATATCAGTACATATGATAAGATGTTTCATTGAAAGTCGTGATAAGTTTTCACGAGAACGATTTTTTTTAACAATCGCCACCTGGAAACGAAATAGTCTTCTAAAGTGTTAGTTATGGCGAGGCGATTCGGGTCTGGGTGGAAGATGGGCAACCGAGCTGTCGACAACTGTGCTGTTCTATAATTACACGACCACGACGTCGTGCCTGCGTGATATACCCGAAGAATGTCCACGAATAGACTGCCGCGTTGCTAATGCATCTTCAAAACAAATCCGCTAAATCGGGAATCGAACATCAAGATTGATAGCAATGTTGTGTTGGCCGAGCGACGAAGGGGAGGCACGCGAGCGGCCGTAACTATAGGAATATGAATAGTATTATCTATGTGGCTCGCTTCTCGTGGCTGGGTCGTGTGTGCGTGCGTGCGTGCGTGCGTGAGTGAGTGAGTGAGTGAGTGAGTGAGTGAGTGAGTGAGTGAGTGAGTGAGTGAGTGAGTGAGTGAGTGAGTGAGTGAGTGAGTGAGTGAGTGAGTGAGTGAGTGTACGATTGCTGGTTTGCTTGCTTGTGTGTGCGCGAGTGTGTGTGCGTGCGTGTGTGCGTGTGCGTGTGCGTGTGCGTGCGTGCGTGTGTGTGTGTGTGTTTGGTGTGTGTGTGTATTAATGCACGCGTGTGTGCGTGCGTATGTGTGTGTGTGCGTGTGCTTGTGTGAGTGTGTTTACGTACGTGTATGTTTGGATTGTATGCGTGTGTACGTGTGTGCGTTCGTGCGTGTGTGCGCGTACATAATAACTGTTTGGCACGGTCAAGCTTCACAACCAATATATGGTCTAAGCTTCTTCCCGCTGAGAGATTCATTTCAGAAATGCCAATTTCATGCATCAAGTATTGGTCCGGGTATTTTATCGATGTCCAGGTGTTATCTTGAAAGTGAAAGACTAGCCACGAAGTATTTCAGCGTAAAGCAACAAAACAGTCAACACAACTGCCAGCGTTCGCGTCCGACCCCGTGTCGTGGGAAAGCACAATATGTACCACTGCCAACGTTCTTTCAAATAGACCGACTCCTCACGCGTTATTATCCCCGGGTGGGTGAGTGCGCGGCGAACACTACCCTACCAGGAGGTAAAGTTAACTGACTTGCGACAATTAGTCAACTCCATCCACATGCTGCTGACACACATATGTCATACTGTGATAGCTATCACTACACATCTCTGTAACTGTATCTACACACGTGCCAGAACACGGAATCACGCGAGTCGTTGACAGAACTCGAGCGAGTTTAACTGAACGGCAGCAGCGGTAAAACGTCAGTTCTGGGAACATCTATGTCAATGCGTGAGACATAGCGCTAGTTCCCGTCAACTGGCAACACGCAAACAGTAGGCCATATTAACAGGCAACCTGTAGTCCCGCTTAAAGGGAGCTATCCGCTCGTTTTTATCGCGAAATCATTTTGTACAGTATCAATTATAATATAATTATGTTAGTATAAATTATAATATTATTATGTTAGTATAAATTATAATATTATTATGTTATAGCATGCAGCCCGCTCAAATTTGTTTTAATATACAATTTGTTGTTGTTGAAATTTACGTATTACGGGAAGAAACACTCGTTTTTAGATGGCAGCGCTCCGCTTTCGAAGGCCTGGTCTCAAGTAGGATTGTTAATGAGTTGGACACGCGCATCACATAATACGTCATCACCTGGTCGGGTCACGACCTTTCTTGGAATTACCCGAGCTCGCTATTCGAGGATTTGAGGAGCAGCTCGATGAGTTTGATAAACATTGTACGGTTGAATTAAAACGTAGTTGCTGGGTCATTAAACACATACTGGCGGTAAATACAGCAGGGGTGCATATCGTTTGTACTGTATTTAGAATAAAAAGCGAAAGGACAACCTCCCTCGAAAGTCGTTACCGTTACAATATCGCATACAGTAGTGGAGATGAAATTATGATCGCAATGTTTATGATTCCACGATTTTTTGTATCTAAATGCTCATGTTAGTTTCTTAACTGCGATATCGAAACATATTTGGCAACTATCCGGCAACAACACGTACTTCGATATTACAGAGTAAGAGCGCACGAGCTTACACCGAGCCATTGTTTAACGTTACAATGTTAAACACTTGTCAAGACACGTTACATTAAGGCACATGTAACGTCGTAAACAAAATATGTAACGTCGTTGTTTCCCGTATCGTAAATTTAATTCACGTAACTTTATTATAACAAATAATGTTTATATATTCAGTAATTAACATACATAATGGTTACGTCATTATGATGGTATGTGGGCTATGGTGGCATCGTGTACTCCGAAAGAGATCGGATGCAACAAAATAATCATTTGTCATTATCTTTTGTCGTACGTAATCTCGTGTGTCGGATTATTCTGCGCTGACGTTTGATGGATTATGACGTTGATCTGTGCGTCTGCTAATAACCGGAACCGCATTGGGATTGCGTAATCAATCAGCGCGTTACGTAACTAACTGTTATGGCACCACCGGGATATGTCACTGCTACGACATGGTCGTGTTATTTTTAACGTGATATTGATGGTCTCGGCAAAGTGGCACAGTGAGAGCTACAGCAGGTTAGGGAGGCGAGGGATCGGAGGATATCAGATGGAGAAGGAAGACGGACCCGAAGACGGACGGAGAAGAAGAGAAGTGGGACAGAGAGAGAGAGAGAGAGCGAGAGAGAGAGAGAGAGAGAGAGAGAGAGAGAGAGAGAGAGAGAGAGAGAGAGAGAGAGAGAGAGAGAGAGAGAAATAGAGGAACCATGTGAAACACTTAATACCGTTAGGAAACTGTATTTCTCAGGGATGGTGCAACCGTTGATTGACTACAGCTGCGTCATATGGGGTAGTTGCGGACACGTTTTGCTTTCGAACGTTCATAAGAAGATGAAGCAGTATGCACGTGTAATTTTGAATGTGAAAGACCGGCGACAAGTTTCGACAGTGACACTATTTCGCTCTCTAGGATGGTTGCCAATCGATGTTCGCATACGTTACTTCAGTGCTGTAGTAATGTATACTATCATGCGTGGGCAAGCCCCGGCTTACGTTATAGACCTATTTATATTAAACAGTAGCGTACATGATCATTACACCCGCGGCTGCACAAACATTCGTGTTCACAAGTACAACCTGGCCATAGGCCAATGCTCATTTGCTTATAGGGGTGCGAAACTATGGGACGCTATCCCGGAATCTATACAGAATGCCAACAGTGTAGATACCTTTAAAACAGTCTTTTTCTTTTAAATTTCTCAAGAAGGATGTGTACAATTGTTTGCACTTTTCAATTGATATGCCTGAATGACTGTTTACTTTTAAATGGTGATTTGTTTTAATTCATTCATCTTGATCTTATTTACTATTATTATTGACTTCAATCTTTCTAGAACTGGTACATTTATTCATGATGTTGTGTTTTATTTGTAGTGTCATATTAATAATTTATTATTTAATTTATTTATTAAATGTATTTTAATTTATTTAATTTAGTTATTATTATTTATTTTATTTATTTATTATTATTTATATTTTTATTGGTGCGAATTGTATATTTTATAAAAGCTGTGTAAATGTTGATGTAAGAATGTAGTGTGAGATGGCCCATTGAAAATCACGATATAACGTGACATGGTCACCATCATTAAATAAAGCTTTTATTACTACTACTATAGCGAGATGTGGAAGGTTATTACAACTGTATCGGTGCAACATTACAATGGCTATTATCATCCGTTATTTACATTTGTCTTAGCGACAACTTTAGCGACAACTTTTATCTCAAACATATATATATGTCCGCTGTTCGCGGCCGCATGATTTAAATAATTACGCTTTTGAACATGCCAACTAAAATGGTTGGATGGTTTTGCCTCACACACTGTGATTGCAAATACTACATTTCTATAGTAATTATTTTGCAGCAAAGGAACTTGTGTACGGGGCAATGCTTTTGGCCTTGCTTACTTTGATATTTAATATGTAACAGGATAAATGTGAGGTTTTAAACGCTTGCTACCTTTGCATACAACTCTTGAAATCCGAATGCAGCAACACAGACGGCGACTGTGTCCTGTAGTTGACCCTATACGGCGATCGCGCAGGGACAAACCGGAGGCGTGGATACGTTGTTTACCAACATCGGGCAGCACTGGATCGCCGTCAAACGTGAGTGATGAGCACAGACGCCCTTTGGGAGTCGGTTTCCCCTGGAGGAGGTCTCCCACGGGCGGGGACAGGGACCGGGCGCACCGCGAGCTTCAGTACTTGGGCATTCCTTCCCCTACGGAGAGCAGGCATCCCCAATGGCGGACGGTGTGGCCCGGTGGGTCTAGACGGGGAACCCGTGGAGCTTGTCATAGATCAGTGTATAGGCGACGGGAGCAGTGCAGATAGGGGATTGGGAATGCGAATGCTTAGGTGAGGTTTGGACACGGGGCTGTCTCCGTAGTGTTTGTTTCTCCTCTGGTATGTACATATGTTTGGCCTGGGGTTAATATGGAATGTTGCATGTTCAGTTTAGCCTGTCTATGCAGGCCCTACACGAACGCATCATTGTCGAGTTTGTGAAAACACATTCCAAGGCACAAAAAAACAGGTACGTTATATGTCCATGCATATATGCACACACGCACACAAGCCCGTACACGCACATACGTGCACGTGCTTTGTGTACATGGGCACGGACACACACACGCACGCACACACACGCGCTCGTGCGCACGTACATGAACATGTACACGTAAGCACGCAAGCACGCACGCACGCACACACAAACACACACGCGTGCGCGCAGCTATAATAGCACCAGCACGATTAATCATGTCGTATGAGTTGCAAACATTCCAAGACGACCTTACTGTATATGTCAACTGCTTCGTGTACCACAAGAACAACGAGTACATAGATCAATCTAGTTCCGTCAGAAGGCAGTCACATTCGTGTACTCAGCGTATTACGAGTGTCGCAGTGATTCTTGCTACAGCTATTTGTGTTACAGTTATTCCTATCACGGCTGTTCCTATCACGGCTATTCAGATTATGTCTATTCTTATTACCGACATTTCTCATAATATACTACGGCTGTTCCTTTTACAACTGGTTATGTTTCGGTTGTATGTCACGCCACTAATTATGACATGAACGAACGGCAATTCTAAAATGTTGTCAGGTAGTTCTTGTTTCCGGCACAGTTGATCATACTACAACAACAGGTAGACTATATATTGTATCAATCTCTCTCTGATTTTAATCACGCGCAAACTTTATTCGACATCTTTCCACATTATAATGATCTATATTTAAAATGTAATCTGCTCGATTTAGGCAGACATACAGACAGACAGACAGACAGAGAAACAGACAGCAAATTGACAGAGAAACAGACGGATAAACTGAGAGAGAGAGAGAGAGAGAGAGAGAGAGAGAGAGAGAGAGAGAGAGAGAGAGAGAGAGAGAGAGAGAGAGAGAGAGAGAGAGAGAGAGAGAGAGAGAGACAGAGACAGAGAGAAAGAGCAAGAGACAGACAGACAGACATACAAAGAGAGACAGAGAGACAGACATAGCGGCAGAGAGACAGCGAGACAGAGAGACGGACAGAATGACATACAGACAGATATCGAGGCAGAGGCACAGATACACTGAGAGACTGCGACGAAGACGCCGAGAGCACCGAGGAAGTGCTGCCGGGTTGCCGACACACCCAGCAGAGAACAAGCGGCATATTGATCATCCTGTGACACGTCAGGTGCGGCTCGTCCGACCAGTGGTCGTTTGCAACCGTGCGGGGTCAGCACCTGTCATTGTTCGCCCATCGTAACGCCTCTTTTGAAACCGGAGAGACACGACGAATCTAACGGAAGACACATGATTAGACAGTAACACGACTCCAGCTGTACGGCTTGTTTAATCTGCAACGACCCGACCCAGGCATGATCATAGTTCACACGAAGGCGTGTAGAACTTAACAACGCAACTACAATATATTATTATTCTAGGAGAAGTAACGAGCAGGTGCCTGCTTAGGAATCAGGCAAAACATTGAACCATATATGATTCAACCTAAAATTTGCACACACATATACACGGACGTACGCACACACGCACGCGCGTACGCTGTGCGCGCCGAACACACACACACGTACGCACGCCACGTACATTCGCATACGCGTATCCACTGACACACGCACGCAAGCACATGCACATAAACACGTGTTGTGGAGCACACCCACAAACACACACGCGCGCGTGCACACACACACACGCACACGCACACACACACACACACACACACTGCACGCACCAACGCATGCACGTAATGGTGCCCATTATTAAGAGCGACTGCAGACGTACTTAAGCTATGTCGAAACTTCACAACTATGTTCGTTACAGATGCGTTCGTTACAACTGTGTTCGCTACAGTTGCGTTCGTTACAAGCCAGTCTATCGTGCCTGGCAGCATAACACCGTTCGGCGCTCACAAAGCGATTCCGACATCTTTTTTTATCCTTTAATGCCCACTTTTAACGGGACCTATCAGTTTCCGACTCTCGTTGTGCCGTTTATTCGCGGCATGTCGAAAGAGCGATCCATTAGAACTATGGCCTGACTGGAAAATGAGAAGCAAAATTAATTAGTTAGTCTGGGAGCGTCGCATCGTATCTGGTTTCGAAAGTGGCTTTATTATGGGCTACATTTACCAGTGGCTACATTACTTCGCCCATCACAACAGCCCGCGACGACCATAGACAGAAATAAAACTGGAATAGATGTTCATATCTCACAAAACCACGACAAATCGGGGGGGTTGTACAGGGACGGGGAGGGGGCAAATATATGTATTCATGTAACTATACATTTGCTGCCATGTGAAGGGAACAAACTATTTTCTAAAACATACACCCAGAGCTTCGTTAAAATATAAATGCACAAGGCCCGTAACCGTAGCACATACAGTCTACTTGCATCAAAAAGATGCACGCATGCCCGCACGCACGCGCACGAATGCACGGACGCACGCACGCACGAACGCACACACACCACGAACGCACGGACGCACACACACACAAACACCCACACTCACAATCACACACACACACACACACACACACACACACACACACACACACACACACACACACACACACACACACACACACACACACACACACACACACACACACACACACACACACACACACACACACTGAAATGCCAATGGTACAATATACAATAAGTAAATGGCGCCCGTGCGCCCGTGACATGTTTTTAACACACACACACACACACACACACACACACACACACACACACACACACACACACACACACACACACACACACACACACACACACACACACACACACACGCATGCACGCACGCACGCACACACACACACACACACACACACACACACACACACCCTAAGCACACCGTGAGCAGGCACAATTGTGCTTGAGTTTTGAGCCCCTGAAAAATACTTCCGCAAAATAAATACACGTCTATATAATGCAACGTCCTTTAACTAAGTTATACGATATTCTATTATATCGACACGAACACATTGACCAGCACTGGATGTCATGGCTGTGCTGCTATCACAGCACAATGTGCTGACCTCTAAATCACTGTAATTCGTGTTCTAATTGTGCAGGACAGTAGTACGTTGTTTCAATGCGGCCCTGGATAACGCACGCGTGTATCGATTGCGCGTAATTCCGTCATTTCTAGTCATGTTCATTCAACTGAGAACCGGACCTTGCCTGCGATTGGCCATAAATTATTTACCTTTTCTATTGATGAACGTTGCACTGTTTTTTATTCAACAAATTTGGTAGAACGGTGTTAGAATGATTTTATTGGGTATTAACAATGACATGTATTTAAAATCGAATCTCCGAACAAGGTCGCAAATTAGACTAGTCTTCATAACGGCAATTAAAATAATTAAAATAATTGATAATGCTCTTATAAAGTCACCCCAGCACACACACACACACGCACGCACACACACACACATGCACGCACGCACGCACGCACGCACACACACACACGCGCGCACACACACACACACACCAAATAGCCTAATTAAGTACTATTTGACGGGGTAATGGCAGGTGTATCATTGCAGCCAATACACAGCGCATGCGCATGCGCAAACGTGACGTCAATATTACAAAGCACGAACGTCGTCTGTTCTTGTTGTTGCCGTCGACTGAATGACGTCGTCTGTTCTTATTGTAGCCGTCAACTGCACAACGTCGTCTCTTCTTGGCGTAGCCATCCATTTCATGGCATCTTTTGTTCTTGTTGTTGTCGTCCATTGAATGATGTCATTTATTCTTGTCGTAGCCGTCAACTGCATAACGTCATCTGTTCTTGCCGTAGCCATCCATTGAATGACGTCGTCTGTTCTTGTTGTTTCCGACCATTGAATGACGTCATCTGTTCTTGTCGTAGCCATCCATTGAATGACGTCGTCTGTTCTTGTTGTTTCCGACCATTGAATGACGTCATCTGTTCTTGTCGTAGCCATCCATTGAATGACGTCGTCTGTTCTTGTTGTTTCCGACCATTGAATGACGTCATCTGTTCTTGTCGTAGCCATCCATTGAATGACGTCGTCTGTTCTTGTTGTTTCCGACCATTGAATGACGTCATCTGTTCTTGTCGTAGCCAACCATTGAATGACGTCGTCTGTTCTTGTTGTTTCCGACCATTGAATGACGTCATCTGTTCTTGCCGTAGCCATCCATTGAATGACGTCGTATGTTCTTGTTGTTTCCGACCATTGAATGACGTCATCTGTTCTTGTCGTAGCCATCCATTGAATGACGTCATCTGTTCTTGTTGTTTCCGACCACTGAATGACGTCATCTGTTCTTGTTGTTTCCGACCATTGAATGACGTCATCTGTTCTTGTCGTAGCCATCCATTGAATGACGTCGTCTGTTCTTGTTGTTTCCGACCATTGTATGACGTCATCTGTTCTTGTTGTTTCCAACCATTGAATGACGTCATCTGTTCTTGTCGTAGCCATCCATTGAATGACGTCATCTGTTCTTGTCGTAGCCATCCCTTGCGTGACATCACGTCCTCTGTTCTGGTTGTAGCCATTGCAGGATGTAGCTTATAGCCTCCCATATTAGCAAAAAACGAGGTTAACTTGCAAAGGGTTAACGATAAAAAGTCCGCACTTAATGACACCCATACTTGACATGACTTGGGCAGCTGCAAAAACGTCCGCCACACCTTTTGTGTTGGTTCTCAGCGCGTGTCGGATACAACAAGAGAGGAAATGACATTTAACGATTTTTCTAATGAAACGAATACAAAAACTCGGTGTCTGCGAAGGCAAGGAATCATTTTTATCGCCTAACTCACTGCATGCCCGTGTGCGTCGATGTCAAATCCAAATGAGTGCCGTGTAACTATTAGGGCGGCCATTATTATTCGTTTTGTTATTATGAATATAAATGCTGCAGTCGCAAATACATAAATATAAGTTAACTTTAAAAACGTTCTTGAAAAATACAAATTATGCAATTGAATTGTTTTTTGTTATGGAAAAGAAAATATTTTGAAGCATGAATGTAGCAGGAGGTTTCACTTTTGCAATTGTGGTAAAATCTTCAGTTTTACTCAAATACACTACACATATATGTTTACTGTTAATATATTATGCAGACGTTATATTGAGGTTGGAAGAAAGTGCCTAATAAGCAACGCGTTTCAACTTTTCCCATTCCCGTTTGAAATTCTGAATTTTTTAATACGTGTTGTATACATCTACTTTGTTATTTGTTCAATTATTGGAAATAAAGAATTGCATTGAGATAAAGTGTGCAGGGGTGCATACGTCTGTGTGTTTTTTTTTCACGAAATACAAGTCAAGTAAGTTTTATAAACAGACGTAAATGTAAAATTGGACTTTGGCGGTGGTGAATATTTGCCACCCGCTGCCACGTCATAATAATTTCCTGGGAATGCTGGACCTAGACTCAACAGACAGCAGCAGACTGGTCAATGACAGTTGATTAGCCGCGGTAGGCCGGTCATAGGCTCGATGAGGCGTTGTCGCGAAGCCTACGGGCGTGGGCTTGGCGATACGGCATGAGAAGCTATGAGGCAGATTACTCCGAAGTCCGACCGGAGGTGATGCTTCGGAAAGGGCTTAGCTGAATCGCGCCACCCTTATTAAAGGACACGCTGATCTGGCTCTAGTTCGCAAGCGCTTTAGTGCTCCTATTCTCTCTCGCTGTTTCATCCGCATCATTATTGCCATCTCTTTATATTATATATTTCGTTTTTTCCTGTCACTCGTTCACTCACTCGTTCACTCACTCAATTTCTCCTCCTCCACTCTCTTCCTCCCTCCCTCCATTCTGTGTCTCTGTTTGTCTGTCTGTCTGTCTGTCTGTCTGTCTGTCTGTCTGTCTGTCTGTCTGTCTGTCTCGCTCTCTCTCTCTCTCTCTCTCTCTCTCTCTCTCTCTCTCTCTCTCTCTCTCTCTCTCTCTCTCTCTCTCTCTCTCTCTCTCTCTCTCTCTCTCTCTCTCTCCTTGCATTCTATCTTCAACTGCTGCGTCGGATCCGACCAACTTAATTCATTTCTGTCTTAAAAACAAAATTTTTTTCTTTTCTTCCGACTCACTACAACATCGTCATTTATATTCGTTATAGGCAGCTTTTTTATAAATTCCATCCACATCCAGGCCCTCATATTGAACCTGTCTGGTATATTCGCAATGCAATACCTGGTTCTCGACAACAAACAATACCACACTCCGCACGAATGTTTTACTGGCCACTTCCTATTCCGATTATTTTTGCTAGTGGACAATTTTATTGTCTTCGAATGCGACATTTCCGACGAATGCAAGAGATCCTTCTGCACGCACGGTTGACAGACAAGGACTTCAAGATTCCATAAAATCTCGCTTTATCGACGACATCTTCATCGATCGCATATTAGAGCTCGCTAGCGGACATGAACGCGTCCGTTTGACGTCGTATCAGACAGACAGGCGCTGGTCGTTTCGCGTTTTACAACCAACACAAATAAGCCGTTATTGAACAGTTTCTGCAATAAGTTGTTCACTCTATGTATCGTTAGTTTGGTAACTTATAGTCCGGTCAAGTGTTTTCGACAAGTGTCACGCCAAAATACGTATAATCAGTAGATACCGGTAGAATTAAGTAAATACATCTACGGAGGTAAAGGCATCCAACAGTGAATATGAATGCTACTTGTGGGTTTTCCTACATTATTAATTTTATTTTTTTAACAAAAGACATGCTTCAGTTTTACAGATGATGTAATCTAGATATCTAAACGATAACTTACAAAGATACGACAGAAGGATGCAATGCAATATGCTTAAAAGGATACGACTTCCTATTCTTTATTCAAATGTTTACGCTTCATGCCATTTTGCTATTATTACACGCGCTCCCACTAAGGCTTTGCGGGTTTTCAATGCATGAATCACCCGAGTTGCATCAAAGTACAGTTCGCTGTTTCACGTTTCCGTTGCAACAAAAAGAAACGTACTATTATAAAGAATAGAACCAACCTAATTACGAAGCGGAAAAGTGTTCGAAATTCTCTCAGCGGTGACCGCTGGTACCAGCTGAGGAAACAGGCAACACCGGAGTTACATGTTGACGGACATAATTTCGTTGTTTAGAAAGCAGATATCCTGCAGAGTCATTGCTGTTGTTTCACTGACATCAAAGAGATTGAACTTATATGCACCTCTGCACGGTGTTCCAACTGTATGTTGTTTAGAGTAAAGGTGCATTCCGTGAGTTTCGTCGACTTCGCGAAACCGGGTTCAAGAGAGTTGGTTAGCTTTGGGTT
>CM034538.1:27674524-27694524 GCA_020002185.1 Paraescarpia echinospica | reverse complement strand
CGAGGTGGTTTGTTACGGAGGTGACCGTAATGCGAGTTTCGTCAATCGACTGTATTTACATTCAAAATAAAATAAAAACTAGCGGCAAGAATGAGTCGGTGAAATAAAGAGGGCGACGCACCGTTTGTCACCTGCGTGCGGTCAACTCGTGTTGATGCGCCACTGCCCGGCACTTTGTCATTTTGATATGTCTTCATCACGGTAGGTTTACAGACGGCGATTGACGGTGTTTCGACCGCGCGCCGTCGCGACGTTAATCCATCCGGTCATCGCCGACGACGATGGATTAACACCGCAAAAGACGCCGCACCCGGAAGTACCAATTACCTCGCGTCTGGCAAACCGAAATCGCAACCTACCTTTGCGCTTCCATTTCGACACAGCTCCGCGTAAGCGTGTCCGGAGTTTATCCACGCGTGCAACAAGACCGCAACACGAGACCGTAGCGTATTCTAGTAATAGACACCCGCTCAACTTATCCGACTCGCTCGAGTTCGACTCTGATTGCAGCGGGACTGTCTCTCTAGCGCGGCCAGTCGCTCGCAGCGTCTACGTTCAATGGGAGCGTTCGAGCGAGCGAGCACACACGCCGCTCTCCGCGTACGACGGCGTTGATTGGTTCCGCACAGTCACGACCAGGTTCGCGCGTTGTTCGATAGGGGCGCACCTAGACGCTGGCGCGCGCGGGAACAATTCGACGCGAAACGCGGGAAAGTTGGCTGGCGCCGAATGAACTGTGTCTGCCGATAACACCGCGCCCGGAATCCGTCGCCTCTTTCCGCTGGCCTATGCGGGGAAGGGAATAGGGATGGCTGCCCGGAAGGAGATGTCAGTAGTAAACATAATTACCACGGCGTGATGGCCGAAATCGCACGTTTGTGAGAGTGTCGGGCGAGTCGGGAGAAGCCGCTGGCGCCAGTAGGGTTGAAGCGAGGTTACTCTTTACTGATGATGCGCTTTGATTGAGGGGATATGTAATTGGGGAACAGCCGCCGTCACCCGCGAGATGGGTATCTGCGAGGCGGGGATAGCATCACCTAGAGTCGACGACGTGTCCGTCGGGCTTTTTGCGCATCCCTATAGCTACGTCTGTAGGACTGTGACTTTCTTTGAGTTTGATTCTAAACCGTAGAGTTACATAATTAATCATTCCCCTATAGACTAGAGTGATAAGCCGGCTCGCTGCAGTGACGCTGCCATGGACCGCTGGCTGCCATCCAACTGTATGGCAGGAACTGTTGCAGCCACTGGCATGATGTACAACATAGAATTGTTTGACAATGTATATAACATGTAATAAATGTCTGGCAATTTTAACTTGGATATGTGTAACTGTGCTTCCTATATAAGATATATCATGGCTAATTAATGGGGTAGGCCAGCAGCCACCATATTTGGGTTGGTTGGGGGTGTGATCTGGAGATTTGTCATCGTGCTTCCTTGACAAAGTGACTGATGATTAATTAATGGGGTATGCTGTAGCCTCCAGCTTATTCATTTGGGGAAGGGTTGTGACTTGGAAATTAGTTTAACCTGAGGATCCCAGTTGGATTATCCTAAACTGTGGACAGTTGAGTGGCTCACACTGGAGCGAGCAACATGTTTCTGTTTTTAACTCTCGACAACATTTGGAGGCTTGCTGGTTCCAATAGTTATTGTGAAACATCAAATATGGTTATTTCCCGTGTAGTTTACAACTGTACCAACCGACAGGAGACAGGATCTGGCATCTCTTTCCACGTGTGAGAATCCTCAATTATACAACATAGCTTAGGTAATAGTTTGCACGAACATGCCTCATTGACATTCATTTAGAAAATTAACTAGCGTGTTCTATCTATATCTATGTTCTGAACACACACTTACGCGAGCGGGCAAGCGAATGCGCAATCAAGGACTCACGCACACACGCACGCAGGCGCACACGCGCACGCATACACTCACACACCCAAATACTCACAGATTAACGCACTTGCACACTCACATATTTACACACACACATTCGCACGCACGCATGCACGCACACACCTACACACACACACACACACACACACACACACACACACACACACACACACACACACACACACACACACACACACACACACACACACACACACACTCACTCACTCACTCACTCACTCACTCACTCACTCACTCACTCACTCACTCACTCACTCACTCACTCACACACACACACACACACACACACACACAAGCATTCACGCACGCAAGAAACACGTACATAGAAACAAACGCACACATATACGCACAAACGCACACGCACAAATACGCACACACACGCACGAATACATGCACGCACTTTTATTTGGCTTAACAATACCATTTCGTTTAGTCACTAATTTAAATTGTGTCCACGGAACGGAATGAACATAGAGAGAGGCGAGACAACCTCGGCGACTGAGAGGAGACCACCTTACAATACCCCGGAGTCAATGTATTGAAATAACAGGCGCAAAACAAGCGTTTGCATTTGCTTTAATAATACAACAATATTAATTATGATTAATATATACCAGATATAATAAATGTGTTTCTTTTATCATCTTCTATAACTCCTTGAAATGCTCATTCGTGTGCACGCGTTATGCTAGGCACACACCAGCCGATTTTCGGCACACACCAACCGACTATCGGTGTAAAAACCGTCGGCCGACGACAGTCGGTTGGTGTGTGCCGAATTTAAGCCCGACTGTCGACCGACTAACGGCGATTCGAATGTTGAATCGACGGTCGGCATTAATCGGCAGTCGGCGTTAGATAAGGGGGTATCCGGTGACAAGTCGACGCACATCCGATGACGAGTCGGCTGGTGTGTGCAGGTTTTTGTCATAACACGACGGTCGGCGGTAACTTGGCCAATAAAAAATCATAGCGCGATCATGTGATAGGCCTCGATATAAGGCTAAGCCCGGTGTCTTTTTTGAGCTTTCAAGCCAATTCGGGCCACAAGTTTTTATTTTTTACTTTCATATTTTACTGACCTGGCGGGTAACCAACATTTCAGAAAGTGGTAGATTACATGTGTATCCTATTGCCATTGACCATCATCGTTTTGTATCGCTTGTTCTTAAAATAGGCGCCACAAATAAACGTAATTTCCACCTGACTTTGTTTCCCGCTTCCGACAGGAATCGTCATTTTGTCTTGTGAAAAACGCTACCTCTGGTGGCGCCGCTACCGGGCGCATATATATTAAGCCTTAAAAGTCTGCAAAGCGGCGCTAGCGGTGGGAAACTTTTTGAGGAATTCGTTGGGTGCGACTGACTACACTACAACATAACTGTTAACTGAAACGGCTAAATATAACGTTCTGCATTAGGCGCGTGTCTTGCGTCGAGCGGGCGTGGTGCTGGCATGCACCTGAACGTGTTTGTACAAGCGGGAGCGATCGTTGCATCGGCGCTGTTCCCCGCCCCACCAGACCCCGTCAGCTGCCGTGGGCGCCCGTGGTGGCTGAGCACTAAGTATGCACTAAGTAGACCTGTTTATTTTCTCTCGTCAAAATGATCCGGCTGGATAATATAAACGTTTGCTATTGTGTGATGTCTTCGGATAAGGTATAAAAGTATAGGTGATAGGTAAGTCGTGGGTGGGGAAATGTCCTTTGGGGTGTTCAAAGTGCTTACGTGTGACCCCGAGGAGATCATTTGAACACCAACTCGACTTGTGTGTGGAAGTATTCAGCCACATCGCAATTACTGTTCGAAAACTACTCATTTATTTATATTCACCATAGTGTATGTTGAGGTAAACATTCGTACACGTGAATGAACTGAAGCAATGGAGATTGAACAACATAGTCCAATGTTCGGCGCGGGAACAAGAGGATTTGGACCCTTTCTTCCGGTTGAGAATCCGACGTTCTAACGAGAAGATCCTGCGCCGCACTCAAAATTATGTCTCCTGAGTTTCAGGTGTAGACATGACACGCGCGCAGTCCGCTTAGGTATCCTGCGTGAGCGTTGCCACTAATGCCATCGAAATACGTCTCTTAGACACTAAAAACTCAAAGAATACTCGTCCGCAGCATTGCACTGTTGCAGCACTGCACTGCACACCTCAGCACCTCACAACACTGTTGCAGCACTGCACTGCACACCTCAGCACCTCACAACACTGTTGCAGCACTGCACTGCACACCTCAGTACCTCACAACACTGTTGCAGCACTGCACTGCACACCACAGCACCTCACAACACTGTTGCAGCACTGCACTGCACACCACAGCACCCCACAACACTGTTGCAGCACTTCACATCACACTACAGCAATGCAATTAACAGCACGTATACCTTGGCTACGTCCAACTACAGAATCATATCACTCATCAGCCATGCAAGCAAAATATTGGTGAAAATCATAATGAAAAGAATGCAAGATAAAACGGAAATGGAAGTGAGCAGTACACGGGGAGGCTTCAGGATGAACAGAGGCACAAGGGACCACATATTCAATCTGAGAATGTTGATTCAGAAACTCAGAGAGATAAATAATGATCTAAGAATATGCTTCATCGACTATTCCAAGGCTTTCGACCGTGTGAATCATCAGATGATGTGGAAAACGCTCAAGGACATGAACATCCACCCAAAAATAATCGCTCTCTTGAAATCACTTTATAGCAACCAACAAGCAGTGGTCAGGCTGGAAAACACAACTACAGAAACTTTTTCAGTGGGAAAAGGAGTAAGACAAGGATATATTTTATCTCCATACCTATTCAACCTCTACACAGAAGACATAATGAGAGATGTAGAATTAGATGACATAAGTACAAGATACGATGAAGTGAATATTCATGGACATAGAATCAGAGACCTACGATACGCAGACGATACCGCACTCCTGTCCACTACAACAATCGGCCTAAGAAACCTAATCATGTCTGTAAAAGAACACAGTGAGAAAAGGACCTATTACCTATTGTGAAGAAAACAAAGATCATGGACAGTGACAGATGCATTGAAAAAACAGAAATTGCAATCAACGGGAAGCAAGTTGAAAATGTGAACCACTACGAATACCTTGGAGCAAGACTACAAGGAGACGGCAAGACATCACCAGAGATCAGAAGAAGAATAGCCATAGCAACGCAGAAACTAAATAATCTGACAAATGTATGGAAATGCCAAAATATACCAGCAAATATAAGACTTTTTTTAAACTGGCGTTTTCTCAACAGCTCTATACGGGAGCGAAACGTGGACACTGAACAAAGAAGACATGAGAAGAATACAAGCGTTTGAGATTAAATGTTACAGAAAAGTCCTAAGAGTGCCATGGATAACAAGAACAACCAATGCAGAGATCCTTAAAAAATTAGACATAAAGAACTGTCAACTAGTGAGTAGAATAAAAGGACTAACACTGAGTTAGTTTGGCCACATCAAAAGACATGATTCCTTAGAGAAAACAATCCTAGAAGGCAAATTGAATGGAAAGAGAGGAAGGGGAAGACCAAGGAGAAGATGGAAGCAGGACATCAGCGACTGGTTGGAAGACGATATCGTGAGACGAACGGTAGAACGAGCAGCGTATCGTGGGATCATCCGGGCAGCTACGTCTCGCAGAGATATGCTGAACAGAGGAAGAAGACCTTAGGATGATTTTTTAACTAGATTTAACAAGATTCCCATCCAGCGCATACACTCCGGATGGCAGGTGGACACGGAAGCCTTTGGCTCATCGAGAGTCCAACTATTTGTTTTTATCTATGTGAAACGTGAAACCCCGTCTGCGGCAATGCTAACCTTTGCCAATGCTAAACACGCAAGATTTTTTTAAATTATCTTGAAATTAGATATTTCAATACTTATTATTTCTTTAATCTCCTGGGAAACAGTTGTCATTTTCTGTTATTTGTATTCAGTATATTAAACCAGTGGGATGTTACCCTTTAAATGTCGTATAAAAAATATGAATCTGAATGCATACGCAGGGAATCTACCGTCATTGCGTATTAGAATAAGTGTTATTTTCCTTAGATATGCCAATTTCCTTTTTAAAATATTTTTTTAGTGAACACAATATTATAGAAAGTTATGTAGAGTCTCCCGTCTCAAAATCACTGACATTTCATTCGACCGTCCTGAACCCGGAATTAAAACAATGACCCGTCCCAGTAGGGACACTAATACCGTCGGATGACGTCATCATTGGTTGGACACTAACGCAATGAATAAGGACAATGGTAATTGGCGATCGTAAACCCGCTGACTACGAGTCGGACACCGACCAAGCACGGGTAATGTCTCCGCGCGCCATTGCAGGCGGCACGTTTAGTTATAAAGATTGCGATTAATGCTGTTTAGCGCGAGTTAGTATCGTAATGACATCGCACTGCGCTCTCACGACATTGCGCACCGATGCCCTGACCGGCGCTGATTAAACAGCGGGTCTTTATCGTGTGGCGAAAGGACACAAACGGTAAGGCGAACGGAATATGATACGACGGAACTCCTCGTTAACCCGCCACGTGTGTTACGATTTTATTTCTCAAAGCTGTCCACGTTTTATCGACGTCTCCGTCGTGTTTGTAGCAGACATTCGGGGTGGTTACAGCAGACATTCGGGGTGGTTACAGCAGACATTCGGGGTGGTTACAGCAGTAAAGGATCAGGACGAATTTGGGGAGAGATGGTTCTTGCAATCGTGGTTCGTTTGTCGAAATCGATGTAAGGGCGATGCGAAATTGCTAGTGTATCGCTTCGAGGAAGATCGAGCGAAGTTATGTGATTTAACAAGAGCATTGACCCCGACGAGTACTAAGTGGATAAAGAAATGTTTGGCTGATCGAGAGTACAACACGTGTTATATGTGCGTAACCTTGGGAGACACGTGCCTATTTTGATTTTAAACATATTCACGCAGCAAACATTTGCACAATCAGTTGATAATGAAACAACTGGCGCTATTTGTTTTAAGTGAACATTGATCGATGCTAAGGGAGTTTGTTGGCCGGGTAAGGCAGCTATAGCAGACCGTATTATGAAGTAGATAGGTGGCCGCTTTACAGAATTAGTTTAACACGAGTTTAAAGTGAAATAAAACAACACATCTCCGTTTTCAAATGATGACGGTTTCCGATAGGAGTCCGCTTGCGGGGTTCTGTTGTATATTTGATTTCTTGTCAGAATGCTGGAGATTATATACTATCTGAATTGTTTGTGAAGAATACACCATCCTTTCCAACAAGAAATAGAATCAGACAAAATATAAAAAGCATACCGCCGTTTGGCACTGAGACGTGCAGAGTTACCAAAGCAACACCGAGAGAACTACAATCATCCATCGACAAATTTCTCAGAAATATTCTCAAAATCAGATGGCAACATAATAGCACGAACACAAACCTCGTGAACAGGACAAACCAAAACAGCACCCACCAAGAACGAGATTCAATAACGAACACGGACAGATTAGACACACACCCTCCGAAAGGGAACCGTAACAGTTACAAGACGAGACTTAGAAAGGAACCAACAAAGAAAAAAAAGGCAGACCCAAAACAGCTGTAGGAGATCCAGAGCTGAGGAACTGAAGGAATATGGAACCACCTGGAAAGACATGAAAAAGGTAGCGAAGAGCAGATTGCGTTAGAGAAGCTTCGTTTTGGCCCTGTGCTCTCAGGGTGAAGATAAATAAGCTACGTGACGCGAAGTGGACCCAGACATGCAATTGCATTGCTATGGACATGTCGCCATAATCGCTCGATCATAAATAAATACAGATATATTACTTAATATATATATATATATGTATGTATAAAACTGCATCCTCAACTGGCTAGCCCTTCGCGAATTCGGTTCTTTGCATGGTGTCCAAATATGTAATGTGGGACTATTTTAAGTAATGTCCGCAGTCTGTTTAATTCAAATTATTACTTTTGTTTAATTAGTCAAGTAATTGACTTTGGTTGCTACGTCTGGTAATTTGTTAAAATCAACTCTCGGGCTGACAATTAGCCTTCAAACCACTGGACTTGTGTCATCCACACGGTTTTCGAGAAAGCAAGGAAAGTTTACAATATCCATACAAAAACACGTGCGTAATCGTATCGCGCATTCACGTTAATATTCCAATTTTTAGAATCATTTGAATTTCTGCTTGGAAAGACAAATAAGTTAATAATTTGGTCTGGTGAACTCTCCATAACGACACAGAAATGTTGTACAAACATGCTAGCATATTGTAGTGGATACTAGCTTTTTCACACAATGAATATTTGAAATGAGATGAGCGAAAAAGTCAAACTTTATGTCATGAGACTCGTAATACAGAAAAAAGGTATGCTCTTGTAGAGCGCGTTGTCCAGTCCCTGGGACTATTCAAAGTGCTTTGCATTTCCCCACCGACAAACCTGTTCATTCGAACACCATCTCGACTTCCCTGGGAAGAATTCAGCCACGTTGCGATTAATGCGCGAGGACTATTCGCACAAAAATATCCATCGCTGTCAATAACAAGGTAGGCTATTCATTCATACAAATGAAATGAAGAAACATGGAGTGAACGAACTTGCAAAAGGATCGATCTAATCAAAACATAACA
Source organism: Paraescarpia echinospica (assembly GCA_020002185.1). Taxonomy (NCBI): domain Eukaryota; kingdom Metazoa; phylum Annelida; class Polychaeta; order Sabellida; family Siboglinidae; genus Paraescarpia; species Paraescarpia echinospica. The sequence continues at coordinate 27,685,950 of CM034538.1, read as the reverse complement.
CACGAATCATATTTAAAAAATAGATTAAATCAAATCGTGTAAATCGCTGTACTCTACTAATTGTCTATTTCCCCTATTTTCAAACATGAAAATTGTGGTATCAACGATCGCATGGCCTATAGAGGGCAAATGGGGCAACAATGTTATGCGTCATTTCAACAATATACAGTACAATATTATCAATACAATTCCTTGACATGTCGCGTGTCATCCTGTAAATGTATAGGTGTTTCATCGATATCGTTGTGACGTTCGAAGCAAATTAATTAAAATTAATTAAAATTCCTCAAACTACAAAAACATCCGAAATGCAACGCGCAGGTGGCGCGTTAACCGATCAGCAGACTGTAATAATTGTCGATGACGTCACTACGATTAGTTTGCATCGCTTATTCGCAAGAGTGGACGCTAAGTAATATAATAATACTAATTATTGTTATCCAATGGAAAGAAATCTGCGAATATTCATGCGGGCAGGTCTCTGTTTACTTCAGGTTTCGCGATGTACAAACGATGTACATGTAATATTGAGACGCCCCCCTTGGAAATGTTTTGCTGCCTGTAACATTATTTTGAGCATGGCATATTATGCTGGCTCCAGATTAAAATTTCAACTGTACGTCTGGCAAAAACTGTCATATCAATGCTACTGTCTAGTGAAAGATTGGAAGAATATAGCTAATTTTCAGAATATTCAAAATAAATGTATATTTGCAAAATAAAATTAAACAAACCTAAATATGGATTCGTCTTAATCTTTGACGATTAACAACGACGCTTGTAACTACGGTACGTTTGGTCTTGTATTCCCATGACAGGAGATCTCGTCAATTCAGCATAATTCAGCCGATCACCTACGATGGCGCAATGTCATAACACAAATACGTCATGTGAAGTAACGTTGGCGCCAAGTCGACACTTTCATCTCGATAGAAGCACCGAAAACCCCCTGTGACGCGGAATGTCACTTCTCACGCGCCATTTCATTCAATCAGGGGTATCCGATAGGCGAACGATATCAAAAAAACTCGTTCGATGGCAAAGTTGCTGCGATGCGAGAATCCATTTATTCTGCCTCATTTCCAAACGAGCCATTTGTCCTAATGGAATACTATTACTCGTGATGATACGACTGCGTCTATGCTTGTCCGTTAGAGCCGGTGATGTATGGCCGATTATTCGACATGTTCATCTACCCCGACAACAAATCACAACGACACACCTGTTATTGGTAGAATATTACGGATATTCTTCAGGATAAGTAATTCTATGTGTATGTTTCCTGTTGTCTTATCCAAAGATGAGTTTACGTGTATTGTACAAATAATCGCCTTGTTACCACGAAGATTTCATTAGTAGAACTGTCGCATAGAACTTGACAGAGTGAAAGTTGTAGTCATTGATATCAGCAGAAGGAGAACACACGCAAAAGAGACAATAGAGAGTGTCTGCAAGCGCCCCGATAGCGACTCCCTATCCCGATCGCGCCACGCCAACAACTGAACTGAGCGCATGCCGCGATTGGGATAGGGTGTCGAGATCGCAGCGCTTGCAAACATTATCTATTATGGGTATCACAAACAAACCTAGCAACCAACCAAAGCGATGGCAACGCGCTTCCGCTTGTATAGGTTGACGTCATCCGACGCAAGAAGTCAGTCGAACTAATGCTGCCATCTTGTTAAAGGACGAACGTATACACAAGGACATTCGTCTGTGGCATGTGGGTGTGATAAAAAATGTGTTCAATAACCAGTTATTGTCTTTTCTGTAATCTGGCCTCGACTGAGGCGACACAGTTACGTCACACGCATACACACGTGTAAGGACTACAATTATTGCACTCTGCGGGGGAGCGTGTCCTTGTCTGCTGGTTGGGACTATTCTAATCCTGAGGTGGAAATAACGAGTATCAGATAATATCGCTCAAGGACTAAGAATATGACAATGTTAGGACTATTCTAAAAAGGAAATAGTGCGCAGAATATATATGCGTATGCGCGCCAGGACAAAGACTATGTCTGGATAATGGCGAAGGCTAAAACTAACGTAAGCTCGAAATAATGAGTAGAACGAAGGAATAAAATAATAAATTGTAGAAATGAAATAGACAGTAGCAGAGGGTCGAAACAAAATGCGCACAAAACCAGAGCAATCATAAATCGTAGCGAATGTTGTGACTTTTAAAGACGGAAATAACAAGTGGAAGACACGCACAAGCAAGACACAACTGCAGTGAAACCTCGCTTTACGGTCACCTCGGTAATACAGCCACCTCGCAATTAAGGTCACCCTGGGACAGTCCCAAATTAATTCTGTAACAGTTAAGAATAGGAAATATGATCTCGGTGATACGGGTCATTCTTGCCCAGTCCCGATGGTGACCTTACTACTGACGTTATACACTGTTATAGGAATAGATAGTGTAGATTGGGAATCAAATTACGCTTTTATAGCAGATGGTATAATTACGATATATTTTGGTTAAATAATCAATTAATTGTTTGTCATGAATTAATCAATGTTGTTATAAGCTGATAATCACAATATGTCAATAAAAGAAACAAAGAGTAGACGGAGTGAATCTTACACCGGAGATATGAATTGAAACAGAATTGCTGGCTACCGTCAAACTCTTCGGCAACGTTTTTCAGTCTTCAATGATTAATTACCGAACAACTAGTTACCGCAATTAAGAACATAATTCAGGCCAAAGTCGCGGAAGCAAACACTGTGTGCCGACTGCTGCCACGAACGAAACAGGAGCCGCCATTTGTAAACAAATACGCCGGGACAAGATGCCGCCTAAGATTACAGCTAATCATATATAATTATAACATTTATGTTCATGTTTAGTAAACAATCATTCAAAATCCTTAGCTTTGATGTATCGAATAACAAAATCGCGAACAATTGTCATACAATATTCTACAAGCGCAGCATCAGTTATGGCATATATCCAATGATCTTTGTTGGTCATCCAAAACAGACTGACCATTAAATTACTAATGAAGCTACTAATGAAAACGTGAATGGACTTTACTGTACTGGTGAATGATAAGGTTTTCGCCTTTATCTTGTGTCGAAGCCAATCCGTGGCTTAATTAATTCCAACAAGGTGTTTCGCCCGAGGTATAGTAACAATACTTTTATAGGTATATTTCTAGCGAATATGGAAGCGAATACAAATTATGAAGTGACAGCACGCAATGGCGCTGTTGAAAACACAGGGTATGTATATATAGTAGCTCATTTAAAGGCATGGTCCACGGTAACTACTAATAAATAACAATAATATTTTATATAGAGATGTCACTTACATTTTTCTTTCTGTTTATATATGATTTGTTTACATAAGCATTGTTTGGCTGTATCGTTGTCATTTGGAATACATTTACTTTGTGGTGTCTACTTAATCTAATTGACTGAAATGTGGCAAACGCACTGTAGTGGTATCTTTGGATTCATTCAACCATGGTTGCTTGTTAAACAGTGATGTTCGCATGCTTAACATTATTTAGTTAAATGCAATCCTACAACTGTTTTGCTTCTGGTTATAATATTGATATATATATTTATTAGATTAACACATCTTCGACACGCATATTTTGTCTCTTCTTATGATAGTTTTCACATTTTATGTACTCCGTTAGTTAGCTTTTTCATGCTCTCCCAAATATTAAACGACACCTATTCAAGGTATCCCCAAGAAAAAACACCCGTCTATAAATATCTTCAGGTACCCCTTATCCATCATGTCAACGACTGTATTATTTCAGAATATGATTTGTTTATGTAAGATAACAGAATCCTCTTCGATCTTGCTCGGCTGCATATTGCTGTTCAATAACCAGTTATTGTCTTTTCTGTAATCTGACCTCGACTGAGGCGACACAGTTACGTCACACGCATACACACGTGTAAGGACTACAATTATTGCACTCTGCGGGGGAGCGTGTCCTTGTCTGCTGGTTGGGACTATTCTAATCCTGAGGTGGAAATAACGAGTATCAGATAATATCGTTCAAGGACTAAGAATATGACAATGTTAGGACTTTTCTAAAAAGGAAATAGTGCGCAGAATATATATGCGTATGCGCGCCAGGACAAAGACTATGTCTGGATAATGGCGAAGGCTAAAACTAACGTAAGCTCGAAATAATGAGTAGAACGAAGGAATAAAATAATAAATTGTAGAAATGAAATAGACAGTAGCAGAGGGTCGAAACAAAATGCGCACAAAACCAGAGCAATCATAAATCGTAGCGAATGTTGTGACTTTTAAAGACGGAAATAACAAGTGGAAGACACGCACAAGCAAGACACAACTGCAGTGAAACCTCGCTTTACGGTCACCTCGGTAATACAGCCACCTCGCAATTAAGGTCACCCTGGGACAGTCCCAAATTAATTCTGTAACAGTTAAGAATAGGAAATATGATCTCGGTAATACGGGTCATTCTTGCCCAGTCCCGATGGTGACCTTACTACTGACGTTATACACTGTTATAGGAATAGATAGTGTAGATTGGGAATCAAATTACGCTTTTATAGCAGATGGTATAATTACGATATATTTTGGTTAAATAATCAATTAATTGTTTGTCATGAATTAATCAATGTTGTTATAAGCTGATAATCACAATATGTCAATAAAAGAAACAAAGAGTAGACGGAGTGAATCTTACACCGGAGATATGAATTGAAACAGAATTGCTGGCTACCGTCAAACTCTTCGGCAACGTTTTTCAGTCTTCAATGATTAATTACCGAACAACTAGTTACCGCAATTAAGAACATAATTCAGGCCAAAGTCGCGGAAGCAAACACTGTGTGCCGACTGCTGCCACGAACGAAACAGGAGCCGCCATTTGTAAACAAATACGCCGGGACAAGATGCCGCCTAAGATTACAGCTAATCATATATAATTATAACATTTATGTTCATGTTTAGTAAACAATCATTCAAAATCCTTAGCTTTGATGTATCGAATAACAAAATCGCGAACAATTGTCATACAATATTCTACAAGCGCAGCATCAGTTATGGCATATATCCAATGATCTTTGTTGGTCATCCAAAACAGACTGACCATTAAATTACTAATGAAGCTACTAATGAAAACGTGAATGGACTTTACTGTACTGGTGAATGATAAGGTTTTCGCCTTTATCTTGTGTCGAAGCTAATCCGTGGCTTAATTAATTCCAACAAGGTGTTTCGCCCGAGGTATAGTAACAATACTTTTATAGGTATATTTCTAGCGAATATGGAAGCGAATACAAATTATGAAGTGACAGCACGCAATGGCGCTGTTGAAAACACAGGGTATGTATATATAGTAGCTCATTTAAAGGCATGGTCCACGGTAATTACTAATAAATAACAATAATATTTGATATAGAGATGTCACTTACATTTTTCTTTCTGTTTATATATGATTTGTTTACATAAGCATTGTTTGGCTGTATCGTTGTCATTTGGAATACATTTACTTTGTGGTGTCTACTTAATCTAATTGACTGAAATGTGGCAAACGCACTGTAGTGGTATCTTTGGATTCATTCAACCATGGTTGCTTGTTAAACAGTGATGTTCGCATGCTTAACATTATTTAGTTAAATGCAATCCTACAACTGTTTTGCTTCTGGTTATAATATTGATATATATATTTATTAGATTAACACATCTTCGACACGCATATTTTGTCTCTTCTTATGATAGTTTTCACATTTTATGTACTCCGTTAGTTAGCTTTTTCATGCTCTCCCAAATATTAAACGACACCTATTCAAGGTATCCCCAAGAAAAAACACCCGTCTATAAATATCTTCAGGTACCCCTTATCCATCATGTCAACGACTGTATTATTTCAGAATATGATTTGTTTATGTAAGATAACAGAATCCTCTTCGATCTTGCTCGGCTGCATATTGCTGTTCAATAACCAGTTATTGTCTTTTCTGTAATCTGACCTCGACTGAGGCGACACAGTTACGTCACACGCATACACACGTGTAAGGACTACAATTATTGCACTCTGCGGGGGAGCGTGTCCTTGTCTGCTGGTTGGGACTATTCTAATCCTGAGGTGGAAATAACGAGTATCAGATAATATCGTTCAAGGACTAAGAATATGACAATGTTAGGACTATTCTAAAAAGGAAATAGTGCGCAGAATATATATGCGTATGCGCGCCAGGACAAAGACTATGTCTGGATAATGGCGAAGGCTAAAACTAACGTAAGCTCGAAATAATGAGTAGAACGAAGGAATAAAATAATAAATTGTAGAAATGAAATAGACAGTAGCAGAGGGTCGAAACAAAATGCGCACAAAACCAGAGCAATCATAAATCGTAGCGAATGTTGTGACTTTTAAAGACGGAAATAACAAGTGGAAGACACGCACAAGCAAGACACAACTGCAGTGAAACCTCGCTTTACGGTCACCTCGGTAATACAGCCACCTCGCAATTAAGGTCACCCTGGGACAGTCCCAAATTAATTCTGTAACAGTTAAGAATAGGAAATATGATCTCGGTAATACGGGTCATTCTTGCCCAGTCCCGATGGTGACCTTACTACTGACGTTATACACTGTTATAGGAATAGATAGTGTAGATTGGGAATCAAATTACGCTTTTATAGCAGATGGTATAATTACGATATATTTTGGTTAAATAATCAATTAATTGTTTGTCATGAATTAATCAATGTTGTTATAAGCTGATAATCACAATATGTCAATAAAAGAAACAAAGAGTAGACGGAGTGAATCTTACACCGGAGATATGAATTGAAACAGAATTGCTGGCTACCGTCAAACTCTTCGGCAACGTTTTTCAGTCTTCAATGATTAATTACCGAACAACTAGTTACCGCAATTAAGAACATAATTCAGGCCAAAGTCGCGGAAGCAAACACTGTGTGCCGACTGCTGCCACGAACGAAACAGGAGCCGCCATTTGTAAACAAATACGCCGGGACAAGATGCCGCCTAAGATTACAGCTAATCATATATAATTATAACATTTATGTTCATGTTTAGTAAACAATCATTCAAAATCCTTAGCTTTGATGTATCGAATAACAAAATCGCGAACAATTGTCATACAATATTCTACAAGCGCAGCATCAGTTATGGCATATATCCAATGATCTGTGTTGGTCATCCAAAACAGACTGACCATTAAATTACTAATGAAGCTACTAATGAAAACGTGAATGGACTTTGCTGTACTGGTGAATGATAAGGTTTTCGCCTTTATCTTGTGTCGAAGCTAATCCGTGGCTTAATTAATTCCAACAAGGTGTTTCGCCCGAGGTATAGTAACAATACTTTTATAGGTATATTTCTAGCGAATATGGAAGCGAATACAAATTATGAAGTGACAGCACGCAATGGCGCTGTTGAAAACACAGGGTATGTATATATAGTAGCTCATTTAAAGGCATGGTCCACGGTAACTACTAATAAATAACAATAATATTTTATATAGAGATGTCACTTACATTTTTCTTTCTGTTTATATATGATTTGTTTACATAAGCATTGTTTGGCTGTATCGTTGTCATTTGGAATACATTTACTTTGTGGTGTCTACTTAATCTAATTGACTGAAATGTGGCAAACGCACTGTAGTGGTATCTTTGGATTCATTCAACCATGGTTGCTTGTTAAACAGTGATGTTCGCATGCTTAACATTATTTAGTTAAATGCAATCCTACAACTGTTTTGCTTCTGGTTATAATATTGATATATATATTTATTAGATTAACACAGCTTCGACACGCATATTTTGTCTCTTCTTATGATAGTTTTCACATTTTATGTACTCCGTTAGTTAGCTTTTTCATGCTCTCCCAAATATTAAACGACACCTATTCAAGGTATCCCCAAGAAAAAACACCCGTCTATAAATATCTTCAGGTACCCCTTATCCATCATGTCAACGACTGTATTATTTCAGAATATGATTTGTTTATGTAAGATGACAGAATCCTCTTCGATCTTGCTCGGCTGCATATTGCATGTCTACGAACGTTGTCTATAGTTAGAGGAGACCTCTGATATATAAATGAGGCCTTTTGGGCCTGACTACCGCGTCTTGTAATTCACGCCCGATTTGTCAAAACAATGTCTAATGCATCAAAACATCATTATGGTAAAGGATGACGGATAAATATGACGTTGTCCTGATTGCAGTCATAATGAGTTCCGGTTAAAGAAGCTATCCTTTGGCATAAAAATAATCTAGGCGAAGGGATATAGTATTAATAATCAAAGACACAACACGTGGCACACATAAACAAACACAAATAAACACGCACGCACACACACACATGCACACGTACACACGCACGCACGCACACACACGCGCGCGCACGTACGTATGTACACACACTCACACACACACACACACACACACACACACACACACACACACACACACACACACACACACACACACACACACACACACACACACACACACACACACACATCAATTCTGCCTTTGATCATGCACACGTTGCTAGCAACTACACAGTCATTAAGTAATGTGTACAAATCATTTATCATCGTCAATGAAAATTGAACACTTTCGTACGTCCAATCTACATTATCCTTTTAATACACCACGAAACTTCTGATCCTACTGCAACGGGAAACCGTAAACAATGTAACTGTTGCGTCTGAAGAAACAGTCTGCGCCCATGTGTTCGACGTTAACGTCGGATCCTACTGCAACGGGAAACCGTAAACAATGTAACTGTTGCGTCTGAAGAAACAGTCTGCGCCCATGTGTTCGACGTTAAGCCGAATAGTCGCCTGGAAACATCGATCTATCAGACATACCGAGGCAGCGAACAGATACAGATATTCTTAACGGCAAATTAGCACGGGTCACTGCGAGCTTTAAGAAAAACCTAAGCTCGGACGAACACCCATAAACACCCGTCTCGTCTTGTTAGCGTCAAGACTAAGTGAGATGCGCCCAGTTAGATGCATTATTTATCACATCGTTTCGTCTCGGCCCTTCCTGAGTGCCCAAAACATATCGCTTAATATCAACAACAGCACTTTCCACCGTGAACTGCCTTTCATCGAAGAAGTTAACACGTTCTCACAGTAGCTTTGTTATGACTTTGTGAAGGACGCTAAGTTTGGTTATCTCGAAGGCGTCTAGATAATAATTGTATTGTATTTTTGCGACACACGTAACAATTGACATGCAATTACGCAACATACGTGACAAAAACATTGAAGACACAGATACAACGACTGGTTGACAATGTGCGCAGAGTTTGATAGCAACAATTGAACAATTGAATCGTGTGCGAGTAAGGGGATATCGGTATATTATAGCCATAATAATAATGTATACAGATTTATGTATACATGGTATACGCATATAAATACTGAAATTATGAAATGCTCGGTGAATATAAGTGTGTGTGAGTGTGTGTGTGTGTGTGTGTGTGTGTGTGTGTGTGTGTGTGTGTGTGTGTGTGAGGTGTGTGTGTTTGTGTGTGTGTGTGTGTGTGTGTGTATGTGTGAGGTGTGTGTGTGTGTGTGTGTGCGCGCGCGCGCGTGCGTGCGTGCATGTGTGTGCGTGTGTGCTTAGTGGACTAATACACGGTGTTTCTTTACGAACATTAACTGCCGAGTGATAGCCACGGTTTGCCACAAGCACAAGTGCTTGTTATCTTTCAGCTAACGCCACACACGCAGTTTCCCGTTACATATAACGGCAAATCAATGTTTAACCTTTTGAGCGTATTTGCAGTTGTTGTGTTTGTAAACCTGCAGTTCTTGTACCAAAATTACATTAACAAACAACACAATTTCTGCATTCACATCTGGGTGCAAACCTGTCATACGGCATTCACAGGGCTATGCATTAACACACATATCCTAATTATCAACATAGATCTAACCTAATATAAGTAAACAAAATGAAACTAAACCGTTAATGCTACCAACTACCTATCAATATGACATAAATTGACGGTCGTGAACACCACCTGCACGGGACATTCACTCACTGTAAACATACTACTAGAGTGTAATCGAATCCTTTCTATCCGCGCAGCGGTAAGAGCTTCGGACTCTCGACTGAGAGTACACGGGTTCGAATACTGTGCGGCGGTGTCGTACCGTTCGTATACTCTACGCTGCTTCAGTTCTCTCAACTGTATGAACGAGTAGCTAGCTATGGAGAGTGGTGGATATTTGTGTACGGATAGTCTTCGCGCATTAATTGCTTCCCAGAGAAGACGAGGTGGTGTTCGATTGAACAGGTCTGCCAGAGAGTAAAATGTAAAGCGCTCTGGGCACTCCTGGGGACTGGATACTGCGCTATATAAGAACTTAACTTTACGTTTACTAACATCTCCGGCCATTCGACCCAGCCTGCCGCGTAGGCTATCACCGCTAGCTGTCCCGCGACGGCCATATTGACAGCTTGACGACGAACGCAAATGACACTCTGGCCTTTCTTCGCGAGACACACAAACAAACGTCCCCGAAATACAGAAGCGAAGGGCTATGAAATATTCATGGGTCCCTCTCGAGTGGGTATCGTCTGGTCGCCATACGCTTGGCCACACGCCAAGACGCCGGAGAGAGCACGCGTCTGCCCGGGTTGGCGCGGCCGTGCAAGAGGAACAAAGGCACTGGCAGAATGATGACGCGAACACACATATTTCTCCAAACATAAGTGCGATTTGCTGGATAATAGCATTCATTGCTGGATGTTAAAGTTGGTTGTCAGTTCCGTTATCACGAATCAGCGATGGCGGTGATTATTAACAGGAAGTTCGCTAAATTGAGTGTCTTGAAAGAGGGAACACCGCGACAAACCGATATCCATTACATTGCCAATAGAGCTGTTTATAATCTGGATGGTTCGTTTACTTCTTACGGTTTGCAGTTTTTAACTGCGAACAGTGTGTCTAGCTTATTAAAATTCAATTTGGCAGACAATACACCTTCTCGCCCCAGGAGCATTGTATTTATTAATATGAAGACCACAAGGAACAAACAGCTTCTCTTTAATGAAAGGAAACATGCGTGAGGACGACAGGAAGACGTACCGGACCCATCGTGTTCTCTCAATTTGACATCGTCTTAGCTCGTAGGTGTTTGACGTAAATGGCATTTTCGCCATAACCAAAATTAAAATATTATGCATAAAATTATTATTACTGAATTACATGTACTTACAATGTGTAAGGTCAATTGGCAGCCAATCCTCTAAGCAACGGGCTGTTGATCACACCCACACACACACACACACACACACACACACACACACACACACACACACACACACACACACACACACACACACACACACACACACACACACACACACACACACTCACACACACACATACACACACAACACAAACACACAC
>CM034538.1:27666605-27673524 GCA_020002185.1 Paraescarpia echinospica | reverse complement strand
GGGCATTGGGTAGTAGACAGTGGAGTGAGTAGACAGTGGAGTGAGTAGACAGTGGAGTGAGTAGACAGTGGGCAGTAGGTAGTAGACAGTGGAGTGAGTGGACAGTGGGCAGTAGGTAGTAGACAGTGGAGTGAGTAGACAGTGGGCAGTAGGTAGTAGACAGTGGAGTGAGTGGACAGTGGGCAGTAGGTAGTAGGCAGTGGAGTGAGTAGACAGTGGCCAGTAGGTAGTAGACAGTGGAGTGAGTGATGTCTGTCAGGGTAGTGTAGACAACTACCATCACTAGCTTGTGAGGATGTCTGTCAGGGTAGTGTAGTCAACTACCATCACTAGCTTGTGAGGATGTCTGCCAGAGTAGTGTAGTCAACTACCATCACTAGCTTGTGAGAATGTCTGTCAGGGTAGTGTAGTCAACTACCACCACTAGCTTGTGAGGATGTCTGTCAGGGTAGTGTAGTCTACTACCATCACTAGCTTGTGAGGATGTCTGTCAGGGTAGTGTAGTCAACTACCACCACTAGCTTATGAGTATGTCTGCCAGGGTAGTGTAGTCAACTACCACCACTAGCTTGTGAGGATGTCTGCCAGGGTAGTGTAGTCAACTACCACCACTAGCTTGTGAGGATGTCTGCCAGGGTAGTGTAGTCAACTACCACCACTAGCTTGTGGGGATGTCTGCCAGGGTAGTGTAGTCAACTACCACCACTAGCTTGTGAGGATGTCTGCCAGGATAGTGTAGTCAACTACCACCACTAGCTTGTGAGGATGTATGTCAGGGTAGTGTAGTCAACTTACCACCACTAGCTTGTGAGGATGTCTGTCAGGGTAGTGTAGTCAACTACCACCACTAGCTTGTGAGGATGTCTGCCAGGGTAGTGTAGTCAACTACCACCACTAGCTTGTGAGGATGTCTGTCAAGGTAGTGTAGGCAACTTACCACCACTAGCTTGTGTGGATGTCTGTCAGGGTAGTGTAGTCAACTTACCACCACTAGCTTGTGATGATGTCTGTCAGGGTAGTGTAGTCAACTAACACCACTAGCTTGTGTGGATGTCTGTCAGGGTAGTGTAATAGTTCGGTCGGTGGGATAGGCGTGTACCACGATCCATTGCTTCCTCTTCTTAAGAACGGAGACACGAGGCTGGTGTCGTCATCGAAGTCATCGGCGTCGTGGCTGATAGGTGGTGGTGGTGGTGGTGGTGATGGTGGAGTGATTGGGCGAGGGGGGTCACTCCGTGATATGGGAGCGACCGAGCATACCGGCTTTGCTGCTGCTGCTGCTGACAGGGCCGTTCTTGTAGGCAGTTGGATCTTCAGTACTCTATGAAATAAACCACAATACATGTACGCGTGCGTGCTTACAACACTTTTCAAAATAAGGCGCATGCGCATTTAACACATACTGCCTAGTCTACCGTTATTCTACAACATAACGCGCATGCGCACTTCACACTAATACCGTTATCTTACTCAATTATCAGCATGCATACTTCATACATCCCAGGCATTTTGTTTTCGGAAAAAAGTTTCCGGTCACGTCAGTACATTCACCGTTAAATCTCTCTTTACATCGAATTTCTCTAATATCACTGCATCTCACGTTTCCTGACCCCACAGCGATCGTATACAACGTTTAATTTCATGCTTTTAACGTTTCGTTTATTGTTTGTAAAAATCCATTGTTCTCCGTTCACATTCCAATCGCGATAAGTCACGCGCAACAGATGTCAAAATTACGTGCATGCGCACTTAACGCAAACGACGCTGCTACCGAGGAATTTGTTTTAGGAAAAAAACTTAGCGCTCACGTCAGTACATCCATCGTCAAATGTGACTTTTACATCGAATTTCTCTAATATCACTTCACCTCACGTTTCCTGACCCCACAGCGATCGTATACAACGTTTAATTTCATGCTTTTAACGTTTCGTTTATTGTTTGTAAAAATCCATTGTTCTCCGTTCACATTCCGATCACGATAAGCCGTAGTGTCATGCGCCACCGCTGTGTTTGACGTTGCGCGCAAACGCGCGCTCATTGCTCATTCACCATTTTTCAGTCAAACACTCCTGATCGGTTTTCAACCTCTCATCGATTTGCCACAATGAACAACGCATCATCGACTCATCATTCGCCAACACATCGGTAAGAGTGCTTTTATGTATGCATGCATGTGCGCGTGCATGCGTACATGCATGCATGCATGACACCCTTTGTTTAAACAGTTGTAAGCCTACCATGCATGCATGTCACAATGGATAAAACATCGTCTCCTAACACACTGCTTTTATGCATGCATGCATGCATGCATGTGTACGTGCGTACATTTGTTTAAACAGTTGTAAGCACGTAAGCCTGCTTCGTACATGTATTGTGGTTTATTTCATAGAGAAATCCAACTGCCTACACGTACGGCCGCCCTGTCAACAGCAGCAACAAAGCCAGTATGCACGGTCGCCCCAACATCACGGAGTGACCGCCCTCGTCATGCATGCATTTTTATTTTGGCACCCCTTGTTTAAACACGCGTACATGTATTGTGGTTTATTTCAGTAAGCCTGCTTTTATGCATACATAGTTCTCATTTTATTTTGGCGCCCTTTGTTTAAACACACCTACATGTATTGTGGTTTATTTTCATAGAGAGATCCGACTGCCTACAACCGCCCTGTCAAGAGCAGCAGCGACAAAGCCCAATTCGACGACAAACGCTAGAATAAGTGTCACCGTGATGAATATACAATGCACACAGCAGTCTATAATAAATTAACAATGGATCGTGGCGAACACCCATTCCATCCACCGAACTTTATCCACGTCGTGGATTTCACTCCCCCAATATGAGAGGCGTTGGTCGCGGGCGACTGTTACAGTTTCATACCCAATAAATATTCCAGTCACTACTCACGTTTTCACGCGTCTGTATCCAGTGCATACACACCCTACATACAGTATCACCAACTGTACGTTAGCGTATTTATGCATTTGGTTTCGTTGTAATTCCACAACTAGATGTGTGCATTGGTTTCGTTTTAATCCTTCCACCAGAACGTTTACCGTTAGCCAGCTATGCTGTCATCCAGGGGTCATAGTCCACTAGAGCAGCAGCCGGTCTTATCGCTGCAGCAGCAGCCGCTCTTATCGCTGCTGTCAACATAGGGTACAGCGCGCCATTCACATAGGGATGACGGGGGAAATCTGCACACAGTGGTTTTATAGTGGTTATATATTAGCGCAATAAACGCATTATTGCTTACGTCAGCACGCTCTAGGTACGGCGTTGATCGCTAGGGGGCGAACTAAAAGGCTCTCTGCACTCACCGCTAGGTGGCATCTCTAGTGTAGGGGTAATCAATCTTCCAATTAGTATCAAATTACAACGGTCATCAATCACGTTTTTTATAAGTAGGTTCCCGAAACTAATTAGTGTCAAAAAAAGCCTTTGATCTTTTTTTTATAAGTAGATTGCCGAAAACGTTTAGTGGTCATTAAATTATTTTTTATAAGTAGGGTTTTGAGGCCGTACAGCGCCTCTATACTACTTCCGCCTTCTTATTCTGTCCTATTCGTGATATTTTAGTCCATCCCATTTTCTTTTCTCGCTTCGGTTTTTCAATGAAATTTGTCTTCTACTATCAAGTTTTTTTCTAATATCCGTACTTAGTCTATCCGACGATTGAATAAAGCAGACGTTCTTCTTCCTGCTTTATCTCTGACACAGATGTTACTAAATAAAGCACATAGGATACACTCCATGTATTTTCTATTGGAAATATAGAAATGAGTTGCGACAACTGCTGAACTCTGTGTGTGTGTGTGTGTGTGTGTGTGTGTGTGTGTGTGTGTGTGTGTGTGTGTGTGTGTGTGTGTGTGTGTGTGTGTGTGTGTGTGTGTGTGTGTGTGTGTGTGTGTGTGTGTGTGTGTGTGTGTGTGTGTGTGTGTGTGTGTGTGTGTGTGTGTGTGTGTGTGTGTGTGTGCGCGTGCGTTTGCACGTGTGCGTACATGTGCGCGTGCGTGCGTGTGCGTGTGTGTGTGCGCATGCTCGTGCGTATGTATGCATGTACGCATGCATGTATGTAACCAATACTTACAGTATGTATAATAAATATCGAACATTTATATACAGTGTATATCGATATTGTCTATCCTATCCTAATGGAAATACTGGATAGTCTGTCTGGCAATATGGCGTAGGGGAGCGTCACAGAGCTCGTGCAAGCTATTCGTAACCGAGGGATTTGGATGACCATGATCGCCAAACGCCTGCAACAGACACGGCACGTAGAAGAAGATGATCTATCCTTGGGTTTCGAATAATTTGTCGGAAAAAGCTTGACATTTCCAGGTCAGGCGCTCTCATTCCTAAGTCAGCAGAAATATGGCAGCAACACTTCATTTTGCCTTCAGGGTGGCGCGGTTTGACGTCGTGCCACCAGGGTCATCGATCGTACGAGCGCAATTCGCTTCGCACCTGTGGAAACTACATTACGTTAGACAGAAAGAGGGCGAGATATATATGTGGACGATGCCTATGTTTCTTCAAAGAATCATTCTTGCTAAGGGCGGACCCAGGGGTGATAATGTAGGGGGCCAACACGCTACAATTGCACTCACCAAAAATAACAACCTTGAGGCTCATCGAAGTAGCAACACTTGAGGGTCTCCATAAACCTCCGACTGCACACACCCCGAGACTCGCCACAAATACTAACATTTCAGGCTTCCAAAAACGTTATATTGCACCCCCTTGAATCTTGCCAAATTACCACCACTCGGGGGTCTAGGGGGCGCATTACGCTAGCGCGGGCACATTATAAAGGAAATGCTAAAGGTCTCGGGAGCACGAGCCCCACTCCCAAGGTGGATACGGGTGGCCTGGGTGGCACGTGCCCCCTTAGACCTTTGGAATTTGGCATGCCCCCAGATTTTTTTTCAATAAGGTTAAGTTACATCGATGCGGCGGCGAAACATTTTCAATAGCACCCCCTCCCCAGTACGACAGAGGTTTTACGCCCTCACAGACTACCCTCTGTGAATCTGCCCCCCTCGATCCGGCTATGCTTGCGCTAATGCATTTGTCTTTTATCGCACGAACTCAGCCCTCCCGCCAACAAATTATCAGCGTCAACTCTAGGTGCTTTCCAAACATAGTCCGCGATAACAAAAAATAGACATAAGACAAACTATCCAGGAATTCGTTTGATGGACGTCCTGTTTCCGAGCGGCCGTGCTATTATGATTGACTACGCAATAATTCAGGCATTACTGAAACAGCGCCCGCCAATTGACCTGGCACCAATTACCAAAGGCATGGGAGCATTTCCAAACTCACACAAATTTTGAGATCAAAGGAAGAACATATATATAAAAAAAATGAATTTTTAACAGCAATCGATCACTGTATTGTCCTGAAACATGGAAATCAAGACAATTGAACTCAAACTAGCAAGTATCCAGACCGCAAAGAATGTAAACATCAAATGGAATGAAGTTATCGACAGCAAGGGACTCCTTATCACTTTATTGGATAATTAGTTCAACTTTTCGCAACAAATCTTTCCCACTTACGTTAAGGTGTTGTTTTTAACAAACCATATGCAGAAAAACTGACGTAAATATTTGTACACACTAACTTGGTATGGCAGCATTGATTCTGTGTTGATTGCTGTTTTTTTTATCAAATGTATCATATACCATGCATATAGCATATGACTGGTATACATGTTCCCTGATTTATAATAACAATATAGTATAAAATATATATATGGTGTCAATATAATCGGAATCCCGAGAACAGCGGCAAAACAAAAAGGAGTCTACTCAAGATCGGTGTACAATGATAGAGTCGTCAATAATTGTGCATGTGCTATGGATACATGGATGGTTAGCAATATTAAAAACGATATGTGTGCAGTTGACAACGAAATGAAACTATGTCTGCAGCAGACATGCCGCTGACAAGGAGTGAGATCAACAGGACTGGTGCGGCTACACGGAAGGCTCGATTCCCAGCGTTTGTCTTAACCCTGTGAACAGGAAGTAAATTAGAACCAGACGATCGGAGCTGTCTGTGCTTTCTTGCTGGAAGGAGCATTTAGTGTCAGTATACAGGTTGATTGGATGTAAGGACTAGTAATTTATGTTTTCCACACGAATAACAAACATAATTTCTGGGTAACTGTTCAATACACTAGATACACACCGTGTGAAAATAACAAAACGATTAGTTCAACCTCGGACCGATGAAGCAGAAATCGTGAATGCAAATAATACAGATTTATGTTTTTTTTTACAAATATATCTAACGCAGCAGTTTACATAGGCCTACCTGAGAATCTTGTCAACAGCTGACGACGAGTGTGACAGCTAAGTATAAGTAAAGAAACGGACCGGATTGGCCAGAAATTAACTAGGCCGTACACGAAAACTGTATTTAAATGCCGGCACCTAAAACAGGCCACATGTATGAGAACTACAGTGTGTGTATATGGACAGTTGTGGTATATATTTGGCATCGAGACATGCACAGTAACACGTATACCATTGGACATGTTGAAAGTCTTCAACATTCGGTTTGTCGTAGAATGATGCGCATTTCATGGGTAGACAAGATTTCAGATCTGGAAGCATTGCTGCATTCCAAAGGGCTCGTGTATATTCTCAATACGACTTCGTAACGCGCCTATTTGGTCCAGTTGCGGAGATCTACCAATCGTAAACTCGGGCTGCTCGTGAACTTTCTTGTTCGCAAGTCGTGTCTGCGTTAAAAACGAGCCCATTTGAACGCAGCATAAAACCCATGTTGATTTCCAAAACAAGTTGAATTGTTCGTGGAATGCAAAAACAAATGCGAAGATATATATCACATTTTTACTCATATTGAAAGGCTACTTTTATAAATGAACAAACTGACTCGTTT
>CM034538.1:27636605-27664105 GCA_020002185.1 Paraescarpia echinospica | reverse complement strand
TTGTAGCACCCTCCAAATCTTTCGTTTTACAAAATCGCAACTGTGTTGCAAACTCCAACCTCACGTTTGTAGAACCGTGCAGTTAGAAATGGTTGTACAAGTTCGCCGCCACCCAAAAACACCACAGCATTATGTACTGGTGGGTGCTCGTTTGGTATACACTACATTTCGCAAAAGATCGCTCAAGTGGTGCCATTTAACGAGTGAAATTTGTATTAATGCACATTGACGCTGTCGACTTCGGAACAGGATAGGGTGGAGGATAGTGTCTTGGTAGAGGATAGGGTGCAGGATAGTTTCTTGGTAGGAAGCCACGCACGGTAAGTCAGCTAAATCGTATTAATATTAAGTTGTCCATTTTACTGTCATAATGTGTGCCGCGTGTGTGCGTGCTTGCGTGCGTACTTGCGTTCGTGCGTAGTTGCGAATGTGGATAATGACCAGCAAATGCCTTCATATAAGGACACCCCTTTTCGGCCATTGTCCCAATATGCAATCGTTCCACATCTACGTTGTACTAAAAACCATATTTTTAATGGAATATTAAGTAGCGAGTTTCACCGATCTTGCGGTCTACTTCTTACGCCAAATCTCGGCAGGTCGTAAAATTTGTACCAAAATAATGATTGCTCTGTATGACTAGTTTTCGTTCACATCGCGTGCGTGACCTATTCCGCTGGACAGACTTAGATAGAGTGTTTGATACGCTTTCGCACGGCCCTACGTGAAGCCATGCGGAGACAGCACAGATAAACTATTTCGGTCTGGAACCTAGCATTATCGGCATCACGCTATATGTCGTACATAAATATAATTATGATCATCATTAATTCACGATATCGTCTCCGCGAATGGACACACACACGCACTCTCTCTCTCTCTCTCTCTCTCTCTCTCTCTCTCTCTCTCTCTCTCTCTCTCTCTCTCTCTCTCTCTCTCTCTCTCTCTCTCTCTATCTCTCTCTCTCTCTTTAATTCCCTCACTCCCTCCATCCCTTCCTTTTTCTCTCTCTCTCTCCCTCTATCTCTCTCTCTCTATTTGCCTCCCTCCCTCCCTCTCTCCCTCTCTCTCTTTCTCTCTCTCTCTCACCCTGTTTCCCAAACTCCGTCTCTCCGAGCGCGCAGTGTGCGTGTGCACCACGTGCGTATGTGTGTGTTTGTGTGTGCGCGTGCGTGCCTGCATGAGTGTTTGTGTGTGCGTGCGTGAGTGTGTGCGTGTGTGTTTGTGTGTGCGTGCGTGTGTGTGTGTGTGTGTGTGTGCGTGCGTGTGTGCGCTTGTTTGCGTACGCGTTTGTTTGCCTGCATACATGCATGCACACATGCGTGCGATTTTCCAATTGCTGTTTGTGAAGATGCTAATGGCATGATTGAAGTCGATCGGACAATGCCCCCGTGATTGATAGAGACCATTCAGGACACACCGCATTTGTCAAGACGCTACTTCCGTCAAGACGCCTCCATATCAAACAGCAACAACGCAGAGAGGTGGACGTACAATAAATAACGTTTATTATCGCTCAGACTCCGACTAACGTCTTGTGTGAACATTAATTGTCGCTCTGCAGGAAGAAGCCCCGAGTCGCAATCGTGAGAACGCGTCGACTCTCTAACTACTGACCAGTTCGGCTCATTCTCCATAAATCCAAACAGTATAGTGATGGTCAGGTCACTTCAAAATAACAACCCAACACCAATAAATACACGACTCCAATTGTTAAGTCATTCAATAAAATCTGGTCCCTCGCTATAAACGACACACGTCGCATCTGCACACAGTGCGTCGACGTATTCGAAAGAACCGAATACGTCATCGTACCGAAATATATTTAACAGCATGCCTGGCAAGTGTAATGATTATCAAGACAACACGACAATGATTTGCTGTGTAGTAAATTCGATAAACCGATCAGTTACAAAACGACAATATACACGTTTATAATAATATTAATTAATTATCCTAAAACATTATGTCAAACGGTGGGCCGCGAAGGATTCCATGTGTTCGACGCATGATTAATTAACACACGCTATATGTCATATATAGAGGGAAATAGTTCAAAAGTTTACCCTGGGAAGATGCTGACGTTATCCTGCTACCCGCCAATGGCTACAGAACAATTCTACCTGAAACGCGGTGTTTCAGAAGACCAAAGATCGAACCATATATGCTTCAGTCTCCCGATACAGTAATCGAGGTTACAAAAAAAATCATATGAGAGACATTCTGATTATCGAAAGAAGGTGAAATAAAGAGCAAGAAAGACAGATAAAATGGTTCGCGAAATTACTCCTGATCACATAGCGATTAGAAACATTTTCGCTCTCACACCGAGCTATGGTTACCGACTACGCAGGTCGCCGCAAAGCAGGAGCAATTTCAGATGAAAGAATTTCGATCATTAGTCCATGTTTTATGTGGAAAGAAAGTAAGTACTGACGTCAATAACGCCTGATTAGTATTCGTTTAGTAGTGACAGATGCCAAGCGAAGGATTGACCTTCTGGTGGTGTGGTCGTTTTGATCCTGCAATTGTCTCACAATGCTAATCCTCAGTTGTTAACGGCGGGTCCCAAAATACCCGGCGTAACTCTGGTTGTCGATTTACTTAGAAGCAGGCGACGATCGCAAACCTTCCGAGAAAACCAACATGGCGGTAGATCTCCTAATTTTGTTTAATTTTTTTAACATTCTTCCAATCTACCGCTTTCAAGCGAAAACGTTCCGTATTTGTTGTATTTAATTTAACGATTCTGTTTCGTTGATATTCATGGTTTGTGTTTGATAAAGTTAATTTCAGCACGATTGTTCGATATGATTATAACGAATTTATACAGACTTCCAAAAACTTTAATTTCGTTTATTCACAAATGGTCACGTTTTGTCGGGCTGACCGGGTGTAGGGACGTACACCAACCAGAAAATATTCGATAAATATTCTTGAAAATACTTCTCAACCTACGTGGAGAAGATCTCTATTTATTTGGGCCAACTTGGAAGTTCTGCGATTGACACTTGCCCATTGTTAATTACCCATTACCCCACTAGTCACTTCCCTCTTGCCAAATTACTCTATTGCCCTTGAAGCAACGATCGCCACGCCGGTACACCACCGAGATAAGGCTAAAACCACTCTTGCTATGAATCAGTGATTGTCATCTTTAGTATATACACAATACACACATACGTCTATTCACCATTAATTTTGTTCTACTGCCATCCTGAAACATTCATTAATAAAATAACTTCTACACTGTTTTTGGTTCAACCTGTCAGACCTGGTTTTCCTCCCACACCGGGACGCAGACTTGTTTGTTGATGTGAGCTTTTGCATATTTCTTTATAAAACCGCCAATTATAGGTATGACTCATAAAATAAATGACGTATTACCGCTACGAAGACACGTGTGTATACATTCCGCAGTCACATCCACATGATACATATTAGTAAGGCAATAGCCTATTCGTCGTGCCACGGGTCTTACAATAGGGAGGGTGGGATGAAGAGAGGGAGGGAGGTAAGGAGGGAGGGAGGGAAATAGAGAGAGAGAGAGGGGGGAGAGAGAGAGGGAGAGGGAGAGAGAGAGAGAGAGAGAGAGAGAGAGAGAGAGAGAGAGAGAGAGAGAGAGAGAGAGGAGAGAGAGAGAGAGAGAGGAGAGAGAGGAGAGGAGAGAGAGAGGAGAGAGAGAGAGAGAGAGAGAGAGAGAGGAGAGAGAGAGAGGAGAGAGAGAGAGAGAGAGAGAGAGAGAGAGAGAGAGAGAGAGAGAGAGAGAGAGAGAGAGAGAGAGAGAGAGAGAGAGAGAGAGAGAGAGAGAGAGAGAGAGAGAGGAGAGAGAGAGAGAGAGAGAGAGAGAGAGAGAGAGAGAGAGATAGAGAGAGAGAGAGGAGGGAGGAGAGGGAGAGAGAGAGAGAGAGAGAGAGAGAGAGAGAGAGATAGAGAGAGAGATACATTATAGCTACGATCGTCAACAACTACTCACTATTATTTCTACTGCCTCCTGAAAATAAAACCCGATTTCAATTTAAGTAACCTAGGCAAATTATAATGTGCTATGTGATTTCTCCTGACCTCATAAAATTAGACTAACTTAAACCTATTTAAAGGTTAACTTAACATATATAATATTAATGAAAAAATAGATTTTAAAATAATATATTGTTTATTTACAAGTAGCCTTTATGCTGTTGGCATTTCCCCAAACGTTAGTACGCTATGGAGTCAAAACGTTTCTACATCTAATTGTTATTAATAATTAAGGACCACACCTGGTAAATAACGGGGAATTCCGATAAATAGGCCAACATCGTGGCCAAATAAATGCAACACTGACAGTCTCAATAACAGTCTTGTCGTTGTTTTATACAATAGCAAACGTGATTCATTCGAGCTTCTACCACGCGTTTTATAAACCATTGCAGTTTTATAACCACACATCATAACAGCTATTGTCACGATAAAATGAAGTTTAACTACTTTATTGAATACGTTTTCTTGTTATTATATCCAAAGATTAATTTCAATGTATTGACTTTTGCCCTTCTAAACAATATGGCGTCGTCAAAGCAACTGACGTCATGATCGGATGACGTCATACGAAAGCTCCTTCGGGTGACGTTATACGGAAACGCCTAGTTCCGTTCATGTCGTTTCGGTTGATGATTGTATTTGTTTTTATTGTTTTTATTTTGTATTGCATTGCCTCTTTTTTGGTCTTCTCCTACAGAGGGGCTTCCTTCGAGTGGAACCATGTGTTTCCGCCTGAGTACTATGACGTCATCCGACTGGAGCATCAATAGCACTGATGACGTCATCTTGTTAAGACGGCGATACGGGTACAGGCAAATTAATATTTGGAAGTGACCCGGACAATAAGTAAATGAGATTACGTTTTTTCCATTAGTTCTTTCCCGCTTTTACCCGCGTTGATGGCGGCACCATTGGACAGTTTGAAGTTGGCATATTAGAAGGAACGCTGTACCTGACCAGATCAGGCACCAATTACGACAGAATCATTGCAATGGGAGAACGTTTGACGCCGGTTCTGGGACGAATAACAAATCTAATAACCGTAGAATAACAATAGAGGACAAATCGATATTTGACCACGAGAACAGGCGTCGAAACCACAACTAGCCCGGATTGCCGCATAATTGAGGTGTTTTAACAAAAGCATAGGTTAATCGTTGCTGCTTTCGTGTACACCACCAGATCACTGTTCAAAGCACAATATATAGACACACATATTTACATATTACTGTACAAATGCGCGGCACCGTTGCAGACACACGGAGAGGCGACGGTAAACAAATAAATAAAGGTAACCAAGTCACCAGGAACAACGGTAAAGATTGAACCTCTTAAAGTGCCCGCGTCGGAAATAACTTAAGATACAAAACAAATGCATTTTCGTCTCGTGCGAGACACAGGTCGAACATGACCTGTCAATACATCGGTTCTTTGTCTTCGCTGCCACGATAGTGTCGGATCGCCGTGCTGTCCGGTAAATCGCCGATATCCGGGTAAATATAGATCACAAGATAGTCCGAAGCCAGCCCGAAGACATACAAATATACATACACACGACATGGATGTGCGTATTTGTGTCGTACGACATCGCGTAGCACCGGACGTGACGTTGCACGGGGTACCGGGCGATAGTTTTTCGTTCGGCCGTAACGTCCGAACTCGTCGTGTCTTCGTCGTGCGTGTGCAGTGTGCCTATATACGTGCTCGTGTTCGTGCGTGCATGTTGGCGTGCCGCCGCGCATCACCTCGTGATGATGGAAGACCTCTCACAGTAGGTGGACCGGCGCAACGGGGGGCGTCGCCTCCGACTCCATCGGCACGTTAGGATGCGCCAGTAGGTGCGCCGGAAGTTGATGTTGCAGAGTGCGTAACAAATTGGGTTGATGGTGCTGTTGATGTAACACAGCCAGTAACCTGCAACAAAAATATTATTTACCGTGAGTGGACATTAAACACATCGGTGAAGTGAGTCTACCTAACGGCATCAGTGACATATAATAATAATAATAATAAACACAATAATATAAATAATAACAATAAAAACACAACTATTTTTTATCTCGCCTCAACCCTGGAAACCTACCCACCGAGGCCAAAAGAATAGGGTTGGGAAATCTCAAAATCCAACCAAAATATCGAAGTTGTCAACAGATGAAGGAATAGGTTCAAGAGCAAAGGGCAGTAAGCACAGTTAACATTTTCAGTCTTCAGGTGTCGGCGAACTAGTATTAGATTTGGGCTTCCTATGGTCAGACACTAACAGTGAATAAATGTCCATAGAGTTGGCGCAGCATCCAATAAAGATCTAGTTCCAATATCTGTTTTACTCTAGGAACAAAAACGATATCAAAACTAGATCACCGAAACTGTCTAGACGTTCTTACACGAGTGAACTGCGAATGTAATTATGTAGATATATAATATTGCGCGAATACAATGCGGCAAGTCGTGCTTTACGGTAAACCATTGAAAATCAACTTCTTTGATTTACACCAGAAGTGGTGTAAATTAAGATATGACAGTTAGCTTCACGATTGCGTGATTCTCCATAAGCATGTCACGGTATATTAGATCTAGTACAGAGTTATATTAGTGCTGACAAAGCTCCATTTAAGTGGGAGGTAACTTAATCACATCGTATATCAAGATTAGTATCGCATTAGACCCGTGCATGACACTCACGGATGGTTCCACTTGAATCAATCGAAACCGACCGTTCTGTCCACCGCACTAAGGTCAGCTAACTGATCACCATTGCTTGCTGGGAGAGGAAATATTGATTAAAAAATAGAGCATGAAAATGTGGACGAAGAGAATGACAAAATTACGATAGAAATGTTGTGTGAAGACGGATCTGGAAAAGACGAATGCGAACAGCCGAAAGTGGAAGACCTTTGCAGAAAACCGGGACAGATAACGAGGAATGACAGCGGACAGAACGGGCACGGGGATTTGGAAGCCATCCCGCAATGAATCAAGGGAAGAAGAGATCTCGCAGATGAAATGGAGAAACCCTTACAAGCTAACCAGTATTTTATTTATTTAAGACAACCAGGAAATTGCAGGATCCTTCACACTATATCCTAAGGTGGACTTGTCGGATATTTGGATGGATGCGCGCAATCTACATATCGCAGAATAGTTACGAACGCTTGCAGAATTTGCTTATCAGCGACTTAATTGTGAAGTTCGCTGTCGAGTGATTAAGCGTGAACTTGCTCGGATCGACGAGTTGTTTATTGCGGACGTGTTGACTTCCGACGCGAGTCTGACGTAATGCGCGCATCGAATGTTGGATTACGCGAACTGTTCACGGATTATGCGAAATGCACGTACTCTACAAGCTGTGGTGATAGTATTACATTCCTTTGATAATGCTTTAATATTGTTAACTTTAAAAAATATATTAAACGAGAAAAACACCAGCATTTCTAACCGTGAAAGTGAAGATGCATTTTAGTTTCTGTTGACTGTTATTATATTTTCGGGCAAAATTGTAATTTAGACAAAATTTTCGCAACGATGGATATATGGGTTTCTTTATTGTTCAACGTGGTCGCTTCGGACAATTACTAATCCAGCAAACTGCCGGTTAATAACCACTACCCTGGGTGGTCTCGGCCAGCGGAACAGTCGAACTTTAATGTTCCGTGCACAAAACGAACAAGATGTGTTTCGCGCACGTCATACGTTATTATGTTGGCGTACGTGTAGTATTTTCAAAACAAGCAAAATGGTCGGTCGCCACCTGCGCGTATTCATTACTTAATCTATATGTCACGGTTGTCACACTGCTAGGACAAACAGTCAAACTGACAAGTGACGTCGCCATCCCACCTCGCTGTATGACATAAGACTCATGTCCAGTGCCTTTAACATATATCCCCATTTCCGTCTAGTGTATAATTGTTTCTCTTCCAAATGTCATATCGTACGGGTTCTTTTAATTTGTGGAGGAAAACGGCCTTATCCCATTATATTATGTATTTGCAACAGGTGGAAACCTCGTGACTAAAATCATCCGTATTCTGTTCTTGTGCTCGGCGGAATTTCAAGTGAAGTGCGTATTCTACAAAAAGTAATGTCTGATTAAAGACCAAACCTTGCAGAAGTCCATACATTTTCGCTTATGCATTCCGTCTTTTTCCCTAATAAAGACGACCACTGTACGCGTCACAGACACTCCGAGAAACACAGCGCAACAAGTAAACAAACGACACGTTCAACTTCAGCGAGTTGTCTGTCACATTTTTAAGCGTCGAAAGAGTGCGAATTAAGACTAATCACGGCGACTTGTCTAGCCGGATTTGTACCCCACTCCGACAGCGCGGGGGCTAGCGAAGCGAGATCATTGATCGGAACCTTGTGCAAAATTGATGTTTCGAGTGCATTGTTATGATCACACCTAATGAACATCCTATTTTCAGGTAAGGTTGACACGTACACATCCAATGAAATGTTACTGCACCGGCGTTGAATTCGATGTCATCTTGGTACATGGACTTCGAACGTGCTGACAATTTACTGCACGGACCTGGAACGTGCTGACAGCTTATTGCACGGATCTGATAACATGCTGCTAACTTATTCGTCCGCACGTCATGAACATGTTGGCGTGTTACTTGGCAGAGCAACAATGCTGACATCTTACTGCACAAGTCAGAATTGTGCTGACGTCTCGTTGTGTAGGTCCGCAGCAAGTTGACGTGGTCTATTTACATGCTGACACGCCACTGCCTAGGACCCGATAAACAACACACACACACACACACACACACACACACACACACACACACACACACACACACACACACACACACACACACACACACACACACAGGGTGGATGTTACCGCACTGTCGTAGGCGAATCCTCATTGTACGTCCCTGGCACATCCAACGTAAAAACCAGGATCAAAGTCAATCAGCGAATTCGTTACACCGCTGACAAGTATCTATACACGGAGCCCCGCGCGATGATCTCTTGTCGTGAGTGTCGTTACAAAATTGGCCATTTTGGATCATTATCTGCGTGTCGCTCGCACTGCACAAGACATTCTACATCCTGGAAGCAGCGCACGTCCGGTCGTCTTTCATTAGCAATGTCTTGGCAAGCGCCACAAGTCAACGACACTCGCGAGAAGAGAGACAAAAAATGGGGCCCCGGGGTGCCCTTAGAATGATTCGATCAAATACAGATTTCGTGTGTATAGTGGCACTACCACATGAAATGTCTATGCAAAATCAGAGGAAAAGTTACTGAAGAAGTTTTGGAAAAATAGGCTACATGTGAAAATGTACCAGTTTGGGAGGCCCTGGGGGTAGAATGATTCAATAAAATACGAAGTTATTATGCATAGTGGTAGTGCCCTAAGATATGTCTATGCAAAATTATAGAAAAAGTTACGGACGGCGGACGGCGGACGGCGGACTGCGGACGGCGCTCGTGGACGGCGGACGTCGGACGCAGAGTAATGGCATAAGTCCGTTGGACCTTTGGCACGAAGGACTAAAACGGAGGCAGTGTGTTTCTAGTTTTTCATTTACTAATTAATAATAATGTCGTCGAGGGGGACTTGGTTAACTGCAGTACCTTTGATGTTCAATTTCCTATTTTATACATTATTACTCTGTCTGAGTGCGTGTGTGTGTGTGCGTGTGTCTGAGTGCGTGTGTGTTTGCGTGCGTGTGTAGCAAGTGAGTGTGTGCACGCTTGCTGGTTTGCTTGCTTGTGTTTGCGCGAGTGTGTGTGCGTGGCGGTAATAGAAGCAAGCTGGCGAGTAGAAGGCAAGCCTGTTAAACATCCGTTCTATGCTCACGCCTTCACATCACGTCTAATGCGGTTTGGGGGATGAACGGTATCAACTTGCAAACTGCTCGAAGGTAAGTAAGCGTAAGAAGTCCACTTGAAATACAAAATCGCCACACCGTACTACCAACTATATCGATTCTCTGTTTCTTTAATGGGAGTTGTTATTGCGTAATGTTATACCCGAACCATCGTCTTTTTGCTTTATCGCTGCTAGTTATTTAATTTCTATCGTACGACGTAAGCACATTGGTTCAGCAGCAATGAAAATGAGCAGAACATCCGAATTATTGGGACACGGCAGTGCTATAATTATTGAAATTAAACCAATTCTGGTATTATTGCTACTAACTAATGTTGTCATAATTACAACCGACTCTCGAAATGCTATACTGTCGTTGTGTATGGAACTACGTAACATGAATTTACAATACAACTTAACAAACAGTGTCATGTAGGTATAACTGTTGTCGGCAATTCACTCAGGTCAGCCAATCAATACAGCCAAAGTGATATAAATTGATACCTATTTCAAATGCTATATAAGCTTGTGTGATAAAACACTAGGCAATTTAGCAAACAAGCTCTCATATTATGACATAAATGTTTTCAATTAAAAATAACTCCGTACATTGTTGCAACAAACACATATGCAAGTCGGTTGTTTCATATACTTAAAATGACTTGGTTCTCTGAGCATTTTCATCTCAAAGTAAGTATATACTAACGATCTCAGGCATCACGTTTTAGTATAATTTGCTGTAGTGAAGTTAGGCCTACCGTAATAATTTATATTAAAGGGGAATTACGAAGGAAAACAACGCACGTTTTGTCATCTCAGATACTGAATTTTTACGATGTACATAGTAGATACATCACTTTATAACATTTATTGATAGCACAATAAATCATCCATTTAGAACATTCAACATGCAATATATAGTACCGCGACGCACGTTTCTGCGAAAACAGAACGCGTACGTTAAAAGGACCAACGCCTATGTCGACATGCCAACTGTAGCAGTGATGTCTGCGCGGTACAACTGACGTGGGATCAATGTCAGTAGAGTTTATTTCGTCTGACAGCACCTGTCAGTGTCAGTGCCTACTAGGTTGCGCTGATGCACCCATTCAGCAAACAGTTCTTCAGATCGGAAGTGCCTCGTCAATGCCAAAGACCCAGGTACGTTTCGATACCACTAATAGAGCTAGTGTGTGTTTTTATGCGTAAATGTGGTTCAAGGTTCTTTCGCAAGTTAGTTAAACAACATCTAGTACTTTATACATTCCGCGAGTTCCTACGCAGCAAGGAGTCGCTAGTTAGCAAGCAATGCACTTAGTCCGCCCACATTTAGTTAGACCTAATCGACCTATCAATCACGTGACATGTGCCTACCAGACGGTCGACCAAGCCATCAATAAATGTATGCCGATCACTTGAGCGTTCGAACATTCTGTCGTGTATGTTAATTTTGACAAAAAATCGAAGGCTAAAGTTGTTTAAAGCGACAACTGTATGCGGGAATGTTTGACCTAGCTGATGTCGTGCTGTCCTAGTAATGTAGGCCTACTTGATGTGTCCAGTACGTCGTCACAATCGACCTTTTGTGCGTGACTTCCGTCACGCTTTGCTAACAATGCTGATAACGGTTATATACGTGAATTACATTAATATTGCTGCATGATGTCTCATTAATCAATCATTCTCGCATAAAGTTGCCATTCTAAAAAACGAAAAGAAACATGGCATAAAGAAACAGTTTTGTGACCAGAAATTCTACAAAATATACGACGGAATGTCCGAACCCACCACGTGTTTTCTGATGGCTTGACGGAGGTTTTGCTAGGCAACAGGTCACGTGATGGATAAGTCAATTCACATATACAGTATGGTATTACTATCAACATTGTTAGCAAAGGCAAAATTAGACGGAGGACATGCGCGTAATTCTGATTGTGACGCACGCAAACTTCGACATACTGGATATGTCAATTCCCCATGTGTTCCCTCTGCTGCCTGCAGTCACGTGTTCGTTTCCTCGCACCCATTCCCTCACAAATATTGTGCGGAAGTATATCCCTGAGTAGACCCTTCGCTCTTAGTGAAACCCTGGTGTAAGGGATGGGTCCACGATACGTCTAGTTGACATCTGGCATACTAGTTTACATCCTGACGACTAACAGCCGGAGTAGAAAATAACATTCCAAGTGTGTCCTACATTTAATGTCAGTCAATGTTTTATGTTCGTTTAAATGAATTCGCAATATCGTTATAATAATCCAGTTATGGTGTGCGTGTTTGTTTGTGAGTGTGTATGAGTGTGTGTGTGTGTGTGTGTGTGTGTGTGTGTGTGTGTGTGTGTGTGTGTGTGTGTGTGTGTGTGTGTGTGTGTGTGTGTGTGTGTGTGTGTGTGTGTGTGTGTGTGTGTGTGTTTGTGTGCGTGTGTGTGTGTATCAGTGTGTGGTGTGTGTGCAAACGTGTTTGCGTGCGTGTGTGCGTCAGGGGGGCGAGAGTATTAGCTACGCCAACGAACAGTTGCACCGTCTACACAACGGTGTTGGCGTTGTCACTAGATGACACATTAACGACGTCGCACGTGGGAAGACGGGAAGACGGAACGCCTTCCTGCCGCTCTTACAGCGCAACGTATTGCGTGGAATCATAGTCCAATCAAAGTCGACCAAAACGTCAACGCCAGCGCACACTTCCGCTTAACGTCAGTGCGCAGTTGGACGTCGCGCAGAACGGAAACCATAAATGTCATGCACTGAGACCAAACAGCGCCGTCTTCCGTCGTAAAAACATGCATCTGCGATTCCGCAAATGGATAAATTGTTTCTTATTTAAGCGTGAATGTCAGAAACAACGCTATTATTTCCACGTGGAAATCTACTGACATGTGCGCGCTCAGTCGCAATCAAACCCACTGCAACCAAACCCACATGTTCGACTGACCGTGCAAATTGGCGCATCCGGGTTTAACTAGTTGTTTTTGTCTGCCATAATTGACCGGAATCTAACGGATAAAAACGAATAATTAACACACATTTGAAGCGTGGGTTGTAAGCGAACTCGAACCAGGGTGCGCGGCCAAATTTCCCAATTACGCGAAGTCAGTCAGAAAATTTGCGGTTGTCGCCTATCACGAACCAACACCGACACATCCAAGAAAGTTATCGTCCAAGTTCTACCAACGGTGCGTTGACAATCCTTGATTGGTAACGTAACTTTACTCGAGCTATGTAGCTATACCGCGCTTCTTCTCCAGTAGATGATTTGCATCCCGGACGCAGACTTTCAGGTGTTCATTTACATTCCCACTTACTGGATCAGTAAGCTTGCATTTTCTAAATGTTGTGCAAGTAACACTACTGGTTCACAGAAGACGCTTGACGATTGTTCGCAACGCTATGCGTGATTTCAGTTATTGTTCCAAGTTACGCAAACAGTCCTCAGCCGATCAGTGAACGGTGTGTGTGTGTGTGTGTGTGTGTGTGTGTGTGTGTGTGTGTGTGTGTGTGTGTGTGTGTGTGTGTGTGTGTGTGTGTGTGTGTGTGTGTGTGTGTGTGTGTGTGTGTGTGTGTGTGTGTGTGTGTGTGTGTGTGTGTGTGTGTGTGTGTGTGTGTGTGTGTGTGTGTGTGTGTGTGTGTGTGTGTGTGTGTGTGTGTGTGTGTGTGTGTGTGTGTGTGTGTGTGTGTGTGTGTTTGTGGTGTGTGTTTGTGTGGTCTATATAAATTGTTTAATTGAATGTAGTCAGTACGTCCTCTTTTAACCCGACTGTTACCTCTATGGAGGCTATTCCCGTAGGCCATGGTGCACAGATCTGCACATCGACGCCCTATTCGCGATTTGTTAAGTGATCAAAGAATTGCAATGGAACTTAAAACAAATTGTGTGCGTCATAACATCGTGGAACACCGCGTCTCCTGGGCCGGTAAAGGTAGCACCAGTTGTACGTCAACACGCGATATGTCAAACACGGAGTTCACACGTAAAAGATAACCTTTCATAATCGAGTCGGTCAACTCTCACGTGCCTATTCTAGGCACCTACTGCACAGCAGTCACGTGACTCGTAGTAGGATTCGTCACAAACTACGCATACTCAATCGCACCCGCAACCTACTGTATATCCGTTTATAAATCATGTTGTGTTCCTTTTTCGTCCGGAAACCTGTTTTTTCTATATCATATTTCTATATAATTGACAAATAAAAAAAGTTTTAAAATAAGACTAAACACTCCACCTTTTCGGAATTCCTAAAATCATGTTATTTAACATAAACTAAATTTATTTTAGAATGCTAAGCGACAACATGTGTTTTAAAGAACCCCGTAACAATATGTAATGTAACTGTTATCTGTTTCAGTTGAACGCATCGCCGGAATATCATGCCTTCATTGCATTTATCGATATTTATAGATATATTTAAAAAAAATAACTGCTTGAAACACATTTTGACGATCAAGGTTTTTTTAGTTAATTTAAATATAGTATACTTTCTACGTAACATGATTTTATGTTAATTATTATCGACGTCGTAAACCTATTATTATTATTATTAAATAGTTCATAGTTAAAAATACGATAAATTTGTTATGTATACTGTATTTGCAGGCCGAAAAATACGACCATTCACCTTTGCTGCCAGTTCAGTCGCTACAATCAGCGCACCCCGAATGAACGTGAACTTTGGGAACCGAGCGTCGTGTCTTAGACATTATATCAGCCAGTTCGCATTAGTTAATTATGTGCGGTTTTAATCTTATCCACGGAATGTGTATGTCAACCTCCGTACCCATTCGGCAAAAAAATCATTACTTGAAACGAACGCCCGCCAACGTAGCGTGCGAGGTTACCGGCGTGCGTTTACCCTCTCGACAACAAAATATGAATTGCCGTACTTCCTATGTGCTCCGGTTCGCCGGAAGTTATCCTTCCCGACTGCGAGTTTCGTCGTTAGCGTCACTTCTGCCGATTCTACGACACGTAGCTATGTAAATACGCGTTCGTTGCCATAAACCGACGTGTTTACGAGCGATGAGAACAGTTGGAAGCGATCTATGAGTCGCTATGTGTCTCCTTTGCGAGGTGATTGCATTGAGGTTCCATAGAGGGCGCTGCGGTGGCGCGTCGTAACAACGCCGTATGAACGTTAACGAGATCGCGATGGTCGTTAATCTCGCGGATGTAATCACAACGTCGCTGTATCAATCTGAGTGCGTTGCCGTGTGGCGGAAGAGTATAAAATGCACGGTCTCACTGTGTGTAATGTGAAGTCATATTATATAGTAGTAAGGAGTTTGTGAAGCGCAGAGGCGCTGTGGATATAGCATCGGAGTCTCAATCGAGAAAACGCGGGATCGAATCCTGTGTTGCCGTGTCGAACATTGGGCAAGTTCGTTCACTCTACGTTGCGCCAGTTCATTCAGATATATGAATCAGTACCTGGCTGTGGACAGTGATTTGAAATGTGTGTACGGATAGTTTTCGAGTGGCTGGTAGCTTTCAAGAGAGAGTTCATCATAAAGCGGTGTTGTGCCAAGGACAGGATACTGCGCTGTACAATATCTTACCTTTATGATTATCAACGTTGTTTTGACAATTTTGTTTGTGTAATTTTTAATATCTGGACATCAGTAAACAATGTCTATAATTATTAAATTACTGAAACCATAGACATTTAATTTTTCACAAGGTGTCCACGCAAATTCCCGTGGTAAATGGACCGGGGATCCGTTTACCACGGGAGTCCATTTGCAGTCTCACACTGGTCGAAAGGGTCGAGACCATCAATAATTGAATCAAGTTGGCATATCTCAAAAAAGTGTCAGCCATACGACCGCCATCTTTTCAGGAAATACCAAACTTTGTACGTCCAAAACTAACCATGCAAATGTAAAAACAGGTTATGTTCATACGTGAACATCCGACGTCTGAGAGGGTCTACCGACTTTACAAAGATGCTGCTAATCACCAACGCATCAGCTCAGACGTAGAACACTGTAAAAGATACCCACACAGGTACGACGCATTTGACGCAGCACATTATCGACAGTGACTCTCCGTTTGTTGACGATTCCCGGCGAGACGACCGGCTCACCCACTGCGCGGGATGTATTACTCCGCTTTCACACCACTGCGAGGGATGCGTTACTCCGCGGGCGCACCGTGTGGTACGTGTAGAGGGGTAGGCGACTGGCCAACACGCGTCGTCTGCTGACATGTTCCCTAACACTGAACACACACGCCCAGCCACTCCTCCAGATAGAATGGCGATCCCCGGTTTCCCCTAGCCTCGTTCCCACGGCATTGCACGAGGCATTTAGCGCCAACAGAGTGTTGTTGAGCGTGAAATTTGAATTAAATAAAGTAGAAAATGTTTGTTTACTCGGTCAGTTTTTGTTCCGGGTTGACGTCTATACGTAATGTTAGTTGACGTCTAATATTAGAATGTACGTTGTTAGTGAGCAGCAAATGAATTATGACGCATGCTACAATGTTATCTCTTGGTTAAACTTATTTTCATGACGTATATCACACTTGTCACTAGAATTAATGTTCTTCTTTTATACTATTCATAGAAGTTCAAGACCCTATACGGTTTTACGTGAGATAAATATCCTTAAACAATAATGAACGGCTAAGTAGTTACATATACATATACCGTGCCCCTTGTACTTCAAGTGTTGATGAGCAGAAAATGATTCGTAACATTGTACCGCAGTTGGCACATTGAAAGAATGTTCTAACTACTTTGCAGGAATATTGAGGTATCAGTAGGCCATAAATAGGGCAAAGTCGCAGTTTGTGTCACGTAGATTATGTATTGCAGCCAATTTTACCTTGACCGTTTTTATACATAACAAAAACATCTCACATATCAACCGTTACAGTCCAATTAATTGTCTGTACGAAACCGTATATTTATACCGGAAACATATCGCTCCACAGCACGGACACTGCCTGCATGGTGTGCGGTCGAGCTGGCAAAAAACAACCCGAAAGAATCGTGTCACGAACGTCGATCTTGCACTTTGTCGATACGGCTAGACTAATCCTGTCTGGAGACCACATGTTTCATGAAGTGAACAGTACGTCTGCTTGGATATAGGGAAAGTAGTCCACCAGAAATGACTGTCACGCAACATTTGCTAAAATTACTGCGATTATAAAACGTTTTTGATTTACGCGTGCGCCACAACTGTAAATCATGCGCCGACCAATGCTAGAGCTCGTTCTGTATTCGCCATTAGTTCGCCGACCGCACAGCCGCGCCGCGGAGACGAAGCGAGGCAAATTTGCATTCGTTAGTCACGCGGGAAACGAAACGTGGCAAAACATGAGCGTTTTTCAGCGCCGACGGAGGCGGAATCAACGAAAAACGGTCATTGTTTTGTTTACGATGTCGGAAAAGCATTAAACACGGAAGGGCGAAAGATAATCACTAGTCTGCCATGAACGCAACGCACAGCTGGTAATATTAGATGTCTCTGCTTTGAAGTTGACCCCATACGCGCAGTTGGTGTTGCCAGCGATCTCTGCGGTGATTGGTACAACAAGCAAAGATGCATGTCGCCTGACGGGATGCCGTGATAGAAATATGTACCAAATGTTAGAAAGCACTCAGCATCGTTACATAAACACCATAACGTGCTCCAGACACTCGTTGTTTGTTCAAAATGACGAAGGTCGGAGAGAATGTGAAGTTCACGTCCATCGTCGTGGTACTGTAGAATAATAATATTCGTATGTCTATGCCATTGGTGTGAAGATAAATATAAGCAATATTGTGTTAGCGTTTACTCCATGTTGCCAAGTCCATCACACAGGTGCCGTTTTCCCAAAATATTTGCAGCGCGCGAGTGGCTCATGCAATTGTTAGGTTCATCATCATCATCATCGTGCAGCCGTAGTGTCCCGTGGTTGGGCGAAGTCGTTTCCAAATCTGCCTGTCTTGCGCATCCTCTACCAGATGGTGCCCTTCCAGTACTCGTTTTGTTCGTCTCTCCATCGTCTCGCCGGTCTCCCTTTAGATCGTTTGTCTTCGTAAGTTCTCCAGGTTGTGATACGCGATGCCCATCGGTTATCTCGTAGTCTGCTGATGAGCCCTGCCCAGGTCCACTTCTGTCTTCTGATTTGTTCTATCACATATATGACCTTTGTCATCTCTCTTACCCAGATGTTTGTTTTTCTCTCCCGATATGCGATGTTTAACATACTTCTTTCCATCTTTGTTTGTGCGGCTGCTAGATTGTTCTTTGCCTGGATGGCGAGTGCCCATGTGTCCGCGCCGTATGTCATCGCTGGAATACGCATGAGTTGTAGACTTGTCTCTTCAAACAACTTCCAAAGTTACCCTTGAAAATGTCGCGGTGTTTGGCGAATGTTATCTAGCCGGCGGTGATCCTTCTTTGAATCTCCTTGTCTTGGTTTTTGTCTCGGATACTGTTTTGCTGTCACAGATAGATGTAGCTTTCAGCGTTCTCTATTTGCGTGGTGTTGACATATATCGGTGGCAACTGTTAGGTTACGTTTTATGTATTACGCACACGTTACGTTTTATGTATTACGCGCACGTTACGTTTTATGTATTACGCACACGTTACGTTTTATGCATTACGCGCACGTTACGTTTTATGTATTACGCGCACGTTACGTTTTATGTTCCCATCAACCGATTCACTCCATCAAAGGTGAGGATCTTGAGACATATGGGGTATTTAAAAATATATAGGTCTTACGCTCTATTCTACATAAATCAGTAGACATGAATAAAGTAGAGCCAAAACTTTGATTATGTAACTGTGTATTCCATTGGGCATACTTTGCCGTTTACCGGAAGTTGTGGAAAAACTACATAAAACGGGTGCAGGTGTCGGAACAATGTAACTCTGGACATTAAAGAGAACGATTCACGCACAGTTTGCCGTTCAACACTTGTGTAACACTGGCATGTGTTACGCAAGTGTTACACGACGTCTATTCGTCGCTGAGAGCTTCACCTTTACAAACTCGAGCTAGTCCGATAGCACGTCACTTGACATTTCTGCACGGGGGTTCCGATTTTTTATTTTTTATAATGTACTGTTTGAAATATGACATTACTACA
The DNA here is from genome assembly GCA_020002185.1 of Paraescarpia echinospica. NCBI lineage: Eukaryota > Metazoa > Annelida > Polychaeta > Sabellida > Siboglinidae > Paraescarpia > Paraescarpia echinospica. The sequence continues at coordinate 27,645,161 of CM034538.1, read as the reverse complement.
GTCAGCAAAATTTGTATGCGTGCGTATTTGAATATGTCGCATACCGTTGTAGAATAATGTAGCATGCGGCAAGAAAAAAGGCAAAGACAAGCAATGTAGATTTCGGTCGATATTGGCGAATCAGATATATTTAAAAAACAAAATCCCCGTGAAGTAGGTTAACTTTCATTTACCCAGTAAGATAAAAAGAGAAACACGACGACGTGTATTTGATACGACACGTATCAGAATCAGTAATGTGAGTTGGACGCAGGCCACGAATGGCCGGAAGTTGAGGGCCAAATAAGTCAAGCAATGTAAAATCAGTACAAGTGATAATATGGAGGGAAGAGGGAGTGAGAGAAAAGAGGGTGTAGGAAGGGATTGGAAGATAGAGGGAGAGGAAGAGGGGAAATACATGGAGAAAGAGGAGAGAGAGAGCGAGATAGAGAGAGAGAGCGAGAGAGAGAGAGAGAGAGAGAGAGAGAGAGAGAGAGAGAGAGAGAGAGAGAGAGAGAGAGAGAGAGAGAGAGAGAGAGAGAGAGAGACGGAGAGAGAGAGAGAGAGAGAGAGAGAGAGAGAGAGAGAGAGAGAGAGAGAGAGAGAGAGAGAGAGAGAGAGAGAGAGCTAGAGGAATAGGGATAGGGATAGGGATAGGGAGGTTGTTTTCATAAACATGCATTCGTTTGCCTTTTTCCCTATTCCTATGTGTTTGTATCGATCGTTTTAACCGCGCTGATACCTTCAACAGTGCACAAGTGCATCACGAATAACAAGTTAAAATTAGGAGTGTCATTCCGTTTGTGGAAATATCTACCGACACGCAATGCGATGATGGACGGTTTATATCGAACAGCCGTTGTCAAAAAACTTAACGCTTAGGGACAGCGTCGTGCGAATAGAGCCGTCCGCGGGGAGATATAGCGAACGGCTGCATTGACCCGTAGGACGGGGCAGCGGCCCGTTGCAACCAATTAGCATCGACACCGTCCGGAACCAACAGCGATGGCCTGCAAGCGATCCGTTCGTCGCGCCCCAGGTCGCTCCATAAAACACGTAGATGACGACCGGTTCATCCCTAACTCGTCGGTCTGGCTTCCCGGGCGCCTTAGAGGTGCTAGAGCTTCCCGGAGCTTTCGGCGTCCGACCATCGGCTGTGATACCCGGAGCCCGCAGCGCTCTCCTCGGGCTAAAGGTCGCTGATAGCGACGGACGCATTAAGCGCGAAAGTACCGACAATCAGTGCTGATATATCTATTTGATCGGGGGATTTGTAGATCAATTTGCCATCGTGGGGTAAGCTAGTGCAATTTGGGATGAACCAAACGAAGACTTCGTTGAATGCATAGCAAAAAAAGGTTCAAATGGTGTTTGCGTGATTGACCTACATCCTATTTTAACACTATTATAAATAGAATAGCAGTCGTTAAAATAAGGTGACATCAGCGTCGACAAGATCCGTTTTTTAATACATCTTCACTACACCATGCTTGCTTTAACTACGGCATCCGTATTATTATTATTAATTTATTAAAATATGCAGTAATATGCTGCAAGTTTGGCTGATTACATCTGTCCTAATTTTTTTCGGTTTATGTCAAATACTGGTATGTATTATGTAAAGCGCCCGACAGCAGCTTCGATTGATCGAGCGCTATATAAGTATGTATTATTATTATTATATATCGATGTAATTAGAGAAGGACTAACAGTTGTGGATTTCTACAAACTATTTCAGAAACAGACCTCGCACATTGCTCGGCGCCGTTGCCCTCTATCGACGCGGTGAGCACGCGTGACGGAAGAGGCGATGGAGGCGCTCGATTGTTGAGGTCGATCAGGCGAAACCAGATGACAGGACGCTGGTTTATGCTCATTGTCATAACTTAAAGCAGATTCATAAAAGCGGAGTGCAACGCCGTTTAATAAACGCCAGGCAGAATGGGCATGTATTCCGCATAGCAAGAAATTATCCTGTTCCTGTTATATTATAATAAGTATATTTATCAGGTATGTATTGGATACTAGCGGAGTTGCAATGGTTTCCTAGGGTGGCCTCGTCACACGTCAAAACTATATTTATATTAACTTCACATATGAGGCACCCTAGAAGGCAAGAGAAAACGGGGGTCGCTAGAAAAAGAAACTGGTTGGATATCACCATCAAATGAACGAACAATCTAAGATCACCGATCCTGCAGCGCACCGCAGAACACAGACCAGGCTGGTGCAGACTGACAATGGACATCACGTGGCACCGCTAAGATCATCCCGATCAGGGAATTATGGAATCGGAAGCAAGAATAAATGTTGTGGGGGTAAATACTTGTATTTCCATTTTGTGCCAGAGTGTGAAGGTTCTTGCTATTTCAAACTATTGCCCATCCTGTTGAGAGTCGACCAAGGGAGAACCACTTATACTGAAGATGCAATTCGGCCACGTTCGGTGACTGTTCAGATACCTCATTACTGGACATTGCCAATTTTGTTCTTACAGGGTACTGGAGTCACTTGAACTCAGACGGTTGTTGGGATGAATGGGGTCTTGTGGATGAAGACATCACGGCCATCTTTGGCCAGTGACAGGGTCCATGCTAGTTAAATTTAGCGGTTGTTACTTGGGTTAACGGACGGGAGTGAAGCGCAGTGCATGAGCGTGTTCCCGTTGAAGACCAAGTCAGCTTCCGTAAGCTTGGCAGTCATCCACGCCAAACTTCGTGAACACTGACAGAATTTCATTCGCTAAAATTGTCACTGTCACTGTCTCGCAACGTCACGTGACATCCAACCAGGTGACGTTTGCAAACACCAATTTCTGCGTGATTACGGGATTGTTGCCAAATGTCATGTTCTTTTCCCGGGCGTCAAAGGTTGCGAGGTATAACACGTAACACTTGTTGACATCACGTGAAGCGTGAAAACTCCGCTGCGCCTTCGTAAATACGGAAACGATTAACAGAATGGCGTCGTTAATGTTAATCGAAAATTCATAGACATACATTTACAGCTTCGGCGCATTCGTTTATGGTAATTAAATCGCGCAGAGACAGGTCGTAACATTTATTTATCTCTATTAATATTTTAGTTTTACCGAATAATTACTGTTGCGTGTTGCCGGCCGCGGCAATCTCCCATCCGCGGTACGTTCATTTGAACAATTTAAAATCTATCCTAACGCGTTTCGCCAAACCTGACCTTCTCGCTCGGGGCTCAATAATTCATCCACAAATTGTGGAACGGTGTTTAAAGCCACTTTCGAAAGCACTCAGAAACGCATTAGGAAAATCGTCAATCTTCCTTTAATCAGTTAGAAAAGGAGTATCTCAGCGGGCATTAAACGGCGATGGGTGACCTTCCCCTGTTCCTGAAGTGACAATTACGCCTGCCGGCAGATTACTGTTTTTTCTGCCACGCACTGAACGATCAGCAAAAAACAAAATTTGACAGATCAAACATTGTGCCAGTTCCGACAGACTTTTAAAACATTTCACAGTATATATGATTATCTTTCTAGTGTCTCCATTTACACACAATTTCTTAAAACATTACACAACATATGCATATTTATGTTTCTTGCGATGTTTCTTGTGATGTTTGAGCACTTTTATTGATAAGTTATTTTTTCTGTTTTGATTTTTTTATATATAGTTGTTGCTACTCCTACATAAATTGTTTTCATCTTAAAAAATATATATTTTTAATTATATATTTTTTTAATTTGTATTGAATATTTTACATTTCAAAATTTATATGAATACCTGTATAATTTGTACCGCTTTGCAAAGGTCTTTGGAAAATAAACGCATCCTTATCCTACGCATATTAGAAAAATGCATCGGCACAGACTGCACTAGTGACCTAACTTACGGACCCATGTACTTTCTGGAACCACGGGCGTAACGACTGGGACTAGAGTGAGAATTGCAATTCAAGCATGGCAAATACGGAGATGTTTCTGGGATGTACTGTTAAATGGAAGAGTATAAATATGCACATGTCTCATCTGAGCACAATATGTCAAAGTATTAGTATATGTTTTGCCCAGAGAACGTTATGGAAGATACGCGATCAGCGATCACCAGCCAGATAAACAAAATGGCTGCCGATCAGAGTTTGCCTACCATTCCCAGCCGTATTTCCGATCGAAACAAACACATCTTAATGTATATATAATTGCTTCAAATGTTGTGGAAATTTGTATTAGACCATTTGTATTAGACTTATATATCTACACAAGCTAGTAATGGTGTTATTTGGAGCACAATCGGCTGCTATTTTAGGTTTCCGGATGTTCATGATCATTCCCCGTTGCTCTGTAATAATAATGATGGCGACCGAAATGTTTCGGTAGGCGTTTTTAACCGAAGTGCGTTACTTTATCAAATTAATAACTAGTTTTATGTTTTGTTCTACTGTAGCTCATACTTGTAAACGTAAAACGAAAATGCGTTGCTGGAAACGTTTCAAACCATCAAATTGATCGCCGATGAAATTTGTAGTTATGTTCTTGCAAAGGGGACAAGCTTAGTTCCAATTAGTTTGCACTTGCGTGTAGTTGGGCAGTATGTTATTCACAGACAATTCATATATCTAACCCAACATATTCCAAATCCCCCCACGCCCACTAACCCACACCGACTACCATCCTCAACCCCAACCCCACCCTCCACCCCACCCTAGCCGTACATATTTTGTGATATGATACGTATATATGGGCCTACAAAAGGAGCTGCTGTCAATGGATATCTATATCAATGCACTAACTTTGAAGTAAGTATACACTTTATAAGTATACCTCCTCTCGAGCCTCGAAGTCCGCTTGTCTGTTTTACATTCATTTCCATACAGCACAGGCCTTTGTTCTATCAATTGGCGATGCACTCGAAAAGAAAACACAAAGGTAGTTATTTTGAGTTTAATTTTTTCTGTAATTCCCCAAATGGCGCCACCGATGTGAAAATCATGTTAACATTATCTGCCGCATACAGTGCTGCATGCGGCGACAGGCAAGTCGGTTTGTAACATTACGACAGCGCCTAGTGGATAGATGTGGGACTATCGTGCAGTTGCAGCGGCACCCAGCGAGTAGCCTGCTAACCTCGTTTATACCGTTATTGGTTACACTTGAAGTAACATATCTGTCCAGTGCACGGTACAGCGTATTATGTAATGCAATGAAGTCAACGCGAAAGTTTTTTGTCGTAGCCATCATCATTTGTATTGCAATTGCGCGTCATGTGATCCGGGCACCACGTCAAACTGGCATAACAGCGTGGATTCAGTTCGATTGCCGGCAGTAGAGTGCTTGGTGAAGCGAGGCTAATTGCTCTCGAAGCCATCCGTATTTTGCCTGCGCTAACGCCTTGGTGTATTCGTTTACCATTGGCGGCAATGACAGCGTTGTTCAATGCTGTACACAAAATGTCTATAAATTGATATTTATTATTTTGTCAAGCAGCTAAAAGAACTACAATTTATGTGATTTATTCTCCAAAACGAGATATATTCCGTCTACGTCCCGCCGAGTCTCTGGCGAGACGCGGCGTCTACTGCATGGCACACGTGGCAGAAAGGCAGGATAGATGACACTCCTCATATCATGTGACGCGACGAATTCTGCCGAAGACACCACAGCACTTGCGTGAAATTGGAGAGAGTGACACGCCTTACACAGAAGCGCATTGTCGGCGACGCGAGGCAGTGAAACTATGTACACTTTGTGATTAATAAAAACACCGACAGGTGCCGACATACGACAATGTCTCAGCGGCAATACAGATGTATACAGTGACACGGAATGGAGATTGATGTCACAGTTGCATGACCCAGGTGACATTACTGTATGACACATAGTTAGTCATACCTTTGTGTGATACGATTAAACTCGAAACAGTTGTTAGCAATCGGTCATGTTCGTCGCCACTAAATCGGCGATCGGCTAAGTTCTCGGAACCAAGAAACAGGGCGGGAACTGCCTGGTCATAACCCGGTGTAGCACCAGTCGGCCAGTGTGCTTCGTGCAGCCATTTAACAGCTAAACGTTCATCTGTGTCTGATTCGTTCTACTTGGCTACGTGATGACACGATCATCGCGAACTAATCGGCGTTTGACATCAAGAACTATTGTTCGCGTCATCTCGTTGTTATATTTACGACAGGTTTCTAATATCGTAAACAACAAGCAAATTGATTTACAGTCAGAGTTCAACCCATTTAATTGTGATGCTGATGCAAGTTGTACTAGAAAAAGGAAATTTGTGTTGGGATCCCGAACATCGGTTGTCTTGCATCACATAATTGGTAGACGTTGCTACATATATCATCGCCATTATAATAACAACCATTATCATATTTCATATATAGACCGGCCAAACCAAAATTATTCAATTAATTTATTATTTAGGCATATTTTCCTCGGTGAAAATAAGTATTTTCTCGTATATATTGTGGATTTCCTAAAGCTGCGCCGTGGCTTCCAACTCTTTTAGCTCTATCAAGGTTGTAGAAAATGGTTCCATCAATATCTTTATAACCATGTAATATTAAAAATCACTGTATTTTGTCTCCTGTCATTCTTCTGGTCATTGTCGATGCACATGAAAAACAAGCCGGGATTCATTGGCACATTTCGCCTGACCGGACCACACGAAACCACGTCAGACCTACTCCGACCAGCTCCGACTACAGTCGACGAAGTGGAAAGTTTTCATGTTTACGTGATTATAACGTCACGTCGGCTTCCAGTATAGCTCAGTCGGTGTCGGTCTGTGTAGTGGATACACTGCAGTCAGGGAAGTCTGGTTTGGTCTTGTCCGGCGTGGTCGGGTCGGGTCGGGTCGGGTCGGGTCGGGTCGGGTCGGGTCGGGCGAAAAGTGCCAGTGTATCCCGGCCTTTACTGCAGCCGAGAGCAATCGTTGTTTGACCCCTCCATTCGACCGCCTCTGTTTGCACCTATTTTGGTGGGCGTGGGAGTGACAAGAAAGGTGTCGGGATTGATCAGCTGAGCAACGCGACATCCTGCCAAACATATTACGTGACACTCGCCGGTAATCTCTGCTCCGTCGACGATCACTTATTATAGTATAGAGACCGTCACACCAGTCCGCACATTCCCAACACACGTTAAGCTTTACGCAGTGAGCGACTGGTCGTCACCACTTATCGCGGGAGAAATAAATTGCCACAGTGGCGCCACCTAGCGAGTATGACATGTGCACATTGACGATACAGTCGAACCTCGTTTTACGGGTACCACGATAATACAGCCACCTCGCAAGTCAGGTCACCCTCGGACAATCCCAAAATATCTTCGTAACAGGAAAGTACAGGAAAGTAGCCTCGCTAATACGGTCACCTCGCTACCCAGGTCACTTTTGTACAGTCCCAAGGATGGTCTTAATAGTGAGGTTTTATTGTAATGCCAATTTCGGCGTTCAGATTTCAGTGCAAATGACCAGCAACGAACGGAATCAAACACAACAAGAAACGGTTGTAATCCTGCTGAGAGAACGCACAGATAATATGTAGATCGTTTTTCTTATCGACAATCACTTGTAGCGGTCTTATCGTGTTAATCCGCGCATCGCTCCCCGGGTATTTCCTTTGAAGGACGCGTATTTCGAACGCAAAACTCAACCGGCGTCTTCGCTCGGTCTTCCACCGATTGGTTGCGTGGAGAAATCGCCAACGTCGTTCGCTTCAACAATACATAGACTCGTTTTTGTTCGACCGGAGTCTGCAGCGAATCATTCATCAGTGTAAATTACGATTTGCTAAACCCGCGCTCGTCCGCCGAAATCGATACGAGTGCCGCCAGCCCGAGCAGGCTCGTTAGCCGGAGCGACGCTCCCGATCCGCGGATGAGAAACACTCCCGGAGACAACGGATCAATCCGGCAGTATCCAGCGACACGGACTGCTAATTTCTCGCACAATGCGCCATACCGCGATGAGTGATGTCTCGGTCTAAGTCGACGTTGTGATTTCAGAATGGGCTCCGCCGTGACGGGCGCGTGGTCGTACGCGCAGTGACGGCTGATGGAAGAGGCGAGCCACGGAATTGTCTGAGACTTTGTATTTGCTGTGGTTTCATTGTCGTAGAGCGCGTTCTGTTTCTCTGTTTCTGTGTCTCTGTCTGACTGTCAGTCTATCTGTCTGTCAGTCTGTATGTCAGTGTGTCTGTCTATATGTCAGTGTGTCTGTCTGTCTGTCTGTCTGTCTGTCTGTCTGTCTGTCTGTCTGTCTGTCTGTCTGTCTGTCTCTCTCTCTCTCTCTCTCTCTCTCTCTCTCTCTCTCTCTCTCTCTCTCTCTCTCTCTCTCTCTCTCTCTCTCTCTCTCTCTCTCTCTCTCTCCCTCCCCCCTCAGAAGCTATCGGACTAACGAATGGCTAAGACAACGGTTGTAAATACATAATTACGTAGAATGTTTATTTGTGTGTTTATATTTTCTTTGCTGTGTTTACTTTTGGTAAGTTTATTTCTTATTTGTTTGTTTGTCATCTTTGATTTTACAGCACAACGATGCTTCTTGATTGGTCCAAACCCGCCAATCGACCAACCAAATGTTCTCAGCGTTAACA